>JAQMRL010000011.1:25268385-25450885 GCA_035578175.1 Catonia carolina
TATATAGGGGGGTTGAAAATGATGTTGTAACCATAGTTATTTCTCACATGATGCAAAAAGCGAGTTAATCTGTGAATATATATGTAAGGAGTCAGCTCCTACATATGATTTAAAATTCTCCCGCCTGAACTCAGAGAGTCGAAATTACAGAGCTCTAGAAGAACAAACAGCTGAGCGTTAATAAACAAGTGCAATACATAGCAATGTTCTTATTATAATTGAATTTAAATTAAAATAGTTATAAACCGTGTGCGAGACAAGATTGCGAAGAATAAACATTGAATGTTGTTTCTTGTGTTTTACAGGTATGTAACAAATGTAAATAACCTTTGTAATTTGCGAAATAATAAAACATTTCGAACTTGTGTTTTACAGTGAAACTTTTCTGTTTTATTCTTAACTAATCCGGGACCCACACGATAAATAAAATAAACTCATATTATAAAACAACATTTGCGTTTAGTCAAGCAATGGACAAACTTAGATTTGAGTTTAGATTAAGAGGCACAGCAGATGGAAAAACGAACATCATGTGCATAACCTCAATTGAAACCGCCGATAAGCGTTTGTTTGGCCTACCAGATGAATTGCAGCCAGCTACCTTACACGAGGAATTAATTAAACATACAAGTTACAAAAAAGTAAAAAAAACACTTACAAAAAGGAACCAATACCGAAAAATTTGGATAACTATAGATGAGAACTTGAAAAAAGTGTACTTTGACAATGAAGAAAATCTGCAATTCAATGATTTTTTTTTAGAAGAAATTACACAGGGACATTTAGGAGAATCTACAATCACACAATCATCTGCAATAGAAGAATTATTGCAAAAATTATTAGAAGTTAATAAAAAACAAGAAAAATCTGCAGACAAAATAGCAAAAGAATTTATTCTGCAGAAATTCGACAATAAAACAGTCGATACAAACCAGTGGATAAAACAGTATGAAGATGAATGTGAAAGGTTTCAAATAATTCAAGATAAAAAAAAGATTGAAGTATTAAAATTCTTTTTAGAGAAAAACTGTTTAGACTGGTATGAATGTATACTAATGAAACTTACTATTAATTCGGAGTGGTCTGAATGGAGAAAAAAATTCTGTAATACTTTTGCAAATAAAGGTTGGTCTCCAATCAGGTATGCGATAACATTTAAATACCAAACAGGCTCTCTAGTAGAATTTGCTTTAAAAAAAGAAAAATTACTTCTGGAGACAAGAAAATCAATTGATGTTGGTACCTTGATTGATCTAATATCAGTAAGTCTCCCAAACTATGTGAGTGATAAAATAGATAGAAATGCACTGTTGGAAACGGAAGATTTGTACAATGAACTAGGAAAATTAGAACACTTGGTCCATAAAAATACTGGTAAAGAAGTAAAAAAACAAACAGAATATACAAAAAAATCTAAATCACCTTGCGAAATTTGTAAAGAAAAAACCAACAAAATCAGATTTCACCAAACTCAAGACTGCTGGTTCAAGGACAATATAGAACCCAAGAAGAAGGAAAATAAGGTAAATAGAAACTTGTTAGAGTTAAATGTAAATAGTGAAGATCCAAAAAACTTGGACACACACCATTAATTGAGGTTAAGGTTATGTTAAATGGTGACTTTGAGGCATATGGACTATATGATCCAGGCTCAAATGTATCACTTATTAATGCAAAAATATTAAAACTGAAATTAAAAAATGAGCATGAAAAAAAACATAACGTCTGCATAAAATCAATTAATGGTGTTAATAATGCAGATTGCATGATAAAAATAAAAGCAAGAATAATGGATATGGAAGAAGATGTCTATGTGTTTGTAGTTAACAACGAAAATTTTAAACATGAATTTTTAATCGGACTAGACTTAATAAAAATATTTAAGCTGAGTCACGATAATAATTTAAATATAATCCAAAATAATACAGTTAATACACGTAACACTAAAGACACTACAGTAAAAATCTCTAAAAAAATAGATTTAATGAAAAATGATAGTAATAAAAGTTACGAAATCAATTTCAACGAGAATTTAGACACAGATCAATTCTTAATAACCACAGAACATTTACAAAAAGAAGAAAAAGAACTTATTTTAAAATTGGTAAATAAATTTGATAAAATATTTGCAAAAAATAAATTCGACATTGGCACAGTATCAGACTTCGAGGCCAGAATAGATTTAATCATAGAAAAATACTGCAGCAAACGACCATATAGGTGCACAATACAGGACAAAAGGGAAATAGAACAACAAATTTCAGAATTACTGAAAAATAATCTAATAGAAGAGTCCTACAGTCCTTTTGCAGCCCCGGTCACGCTAGCATTCAAAAAAGATGAAAACCAAAAATCTAGACTCTGTATAGATTTCAGAGATCTTAATAAAATTGTAGTACCTCAGTCACAACCATTTCCTCGTATTGAAGACTTAGTGACAAAAACAAGAAATTGTAATTACTTCTCAAAATTAGATATTAACTCAGCCTTTTGGTCTATTCCACTAAGAGTGGAAGACAGGCGAAAAACTGGATTCGTCACACAGAATGGACACTATCAGTGGACATGCCTCCCGTTTGGTTTAAAGACAGCGCCAGCAATTTTTCAGAGGGTCTTGAGTAATATCATAAGAAAAAACGAATTATCAGGTTTTACAACCAATTATATAGATGACATACTTGTATTTTCGAAATCATTCAAAGAACATCTAGAACACCTAGAACGATTAATGAGTGCAATTAAAGAAGTAGGTTTTAGGCTTAAATTTTCTAAGTGTTCGTTTGCCTCAAAGACAGTAACATATCTTGGTCACGTCATCGGCTACAATACGGTCAAACCAATGAAAGACAATCTAAGAGCTATTCGCGATTTTCCAACGCCAGCAAACCAAAAAAATATTCGACAATTTTTAGGTAAAATAAATTTCTACCACGATTATGTGCCTAAGATCGCTATTGTGCTTGAACCGCTTCATAATTTACTTCGAAAAAACCAAAAATTCATCTGGTCACAAAAATGCGAAAATGCATTTAAATTTTTGAAAGAATTCTTATGTAATGAGCCAGTTCTGACTATTTATGATCCAGACTTACCAATAAAAATATACACAGATGGAAGTATTCATGGTCTGGGAGCAATACTAAAGCAACCTCAACCCGAGGATAACAAAGAAAAACCAGTAGCATATTTCTCCAGAAAATTAAATGATGCACAAAAAAAGAAAAAAGCCATATATATAGAATGCTTAGCAATCAAAGAGGCAATTAAATTCTGGCAATACTGGCTTTTGGGCAAATCGTTCGAGGTTTATTCGGATCATAAACCATTAGAAAACTTGAAGATCAAAGCTAGACCGGATGAAGAGCTTGGCGATATGACTTACTATTTATCACAATTTCAGTTTCAGGTAAAATATAATCCTGGTAAATTTAATGCAGAGGCCGATGCACTGAGTAGAAATCCGGTACTCGAAACAGATGAAGAACAGGAAAAAGAAATAAGAACTGTAAATTCTTTGGATCTAAAAAAAATCATTGAAGACCAAAATGAAAATAAAGTAGTAAAAGGTAATAAAATAATTAAAGATAAATCAGATTTACTGCTGAAAAAAGGGAAGATAATCATATCAGAAAAATTAAGCAAAGAGTTGATAAAAAAAGTCCATCATGAATTTTGTCACATTGGAGTACAGCAGATGACAAGTTTAATAAGACAATGCTACTCGACAAAAAATTTAGACACAAATATTAAGGAATTCTGCAGGAATTGTGAAATCTGCATAAAAAACAAATCCAGAGGTCAAAAGAAGTATGGTCAACTCTCTCAACTGGGACCAGCGAAACACCCATTTGAAATAATATCCATTGATACAATTGGAGGATTTGGCGGATCAAGATCCACAAAAAAATATTTACACTTGCTGGTGGACCACTTTACCAGGTACGCATACATCTTAACGTCAAAAACACAAACAAAAAAGGATTTTATAAGACTGACCAAAATGGTAACCGATGAAAATGTAGGTAAAATTCTGACAGACCAATACCCCGGTATTAATTCAGAAGAATATAAAGATTTCTTAGAAAGCCAGAATGTACCACTAATTTTCACGGCTGTCAATGCTCCCTTTTCAAATGGTTTGAACGAACGATTGAACCAAACTTTGACTAATAAAATAAGATGTATAGTCAACCAAAAAAACAGGAAAATAGCATGGACAACTGCTGCGCACGAATGTATAAAAAAATATAATGAAACTATAAATACAGTGACAAAATTTAGTCCAAAATATCTATTAGAGGGTGTTGATACATCAATAAAGCCAAATGAATTAAAAAAAACATTTTCACCAGAAGACCTGAAGATAAACAGAGAAAGGGCTCTGGAAAACAGCATCAAATACCATAATTATAATAAAAAGAATTATGATAAAAACAGAGTTACCCATGAATTCCAGGAGGGCGAGTCTATATACGTGGAAAATGGTAACAAACTGAACAGAAGAAAAACGGATGAATTAAGAATAGGACCATACCAAATCGAAGAAAAAATATCAGATTCGCTCTACAGAATTAACACAGGCCACAAGAAAAAGGAATCAAATCTGTTTCACATTTTCGAAGCTGATCCCTAAGGACCACGATCAAGAAAAATGAATTTTTCTCTCCGAAGGGGGGGAGATGTAAGGAGTCAGCTCCTACATATGATTTAAAATTCTCCCGCCTGAACTCAGAGAGTCGAAATTACAGAGCTCTAGAAGAACAAACAGCTGAGCGTTAATAAACAAGTGCAATACATAGCAATGTTCTTATTATAATTGAATTTAAATTAAAATAGTTATAAACCGTGTGCGAGACAAGATTGCGAAGAATAAACATTGAATGTTGTTTCTTGTGTTTTACAGGTATGTAACAAATGTAAATAACCTTTGTAATTTGCGAAATAATAAAACATTTCGAACTTGTGTTTTACAGTGAAACTTTTCTGTTTTATTCTTAACTAATCCGGGACCCACACGATAACTAAAATAAACTCATATTATATATATATATATATATATATATATAGTATTTTATAACAGCAATTTTTGATAATAATTTTTATAATAATGCCGGTAGAAATGTCCGTTTACAGGTTGCGTAACTGGTAAAAATTTCACCCTAGTACTTTCAATTGGTTCTGATAAAAAAGTACTTAAATTTTAAGATTAAAATGTACGGGAACCGGCAAAAAACAAACAAGCACAAATAAAAGATAAAATCAACACAAACACGTAAATTTCCTTTATTACTTTGCTTTAACTTCTTTTTAATACCATGTTAAAATATCGTGAGGGTACAATTTACAAAATTGTAAATTGCGAAGGTAAATAATTTTAATTATATCCAATAACCTCATACTAGAGTTAAAGAAAACAGGGTATAACTATAAAAAATACTGTTCTTGATAGATGGTGAGAACAACAAAACCGCTTGATTTTTGCGAGCAAATAGATTGTTTCGTTTTTTTTGATGCCAAAAACAACAGGTGGAAAGATGACTCATATTTTCTTTAGGCGTAATGCTCATATCTTACTTATTCTGCTTTGTACGGCGTGGTATAAAATTTGAGCTGTTTTCTCGGCACCGGACAACTTTGAAGAAGGTTTCAGGTCAGATAGCTTACGTCTAGATGGCATCAAGCTGCCGTATGTGCACCGAACGTCGTGCTGAGCCAGACAGGTAGTTTCGTACCAAAGCAGGTACCAAATGGCAAATCATGGCATCAAATCGGGGTTGAGGATAAATATTGCTATTGATTAATGAAGAAGAGCAACATTTTGGTCGTCTTAATACTTTCTACCAAACATGAAATTTTATGAATAAAGTTTTGGTGCAGATACAATCCATCAAATGATTATTATTGATAATACTCAAGCCATTTGGTTTGTATTTAATCCGTTCACATACCAGACAGATAACGTATGGTTAAATAAAAGGTGAGGAAGCAACTACTGATTACTAATTTCCAAGTCTATACAGTTCTTATCTATTATTCTACAATTGAAAAAACCTGAAGACGCGAGTTGCCCAGCTAGTCCTTTTTGGGACTCTTCTACCACTGCGTTTCGATATTATCCCTTACTGTCGATCCATCAGTCAATCGTCATTATTAAACATGACTGTTTAGGACGCTATAACATTACTTGTATTTTGTGTTCTTTGACCACACTATAAAACATTAAATAATATGTACGTTTCCCTGCAGTTTCTTCTTGTTTTCGGTACGAAATGCCACATATTTTCGTTCTTACTTAAGGGGCGATGGATGGCACGATGGTTTTAACTCAAAATATAAATTTAAGGTTTTTTTTATGTTTTTCAATAGCTTAGGCTTAGATCTACCAGATTAAACAATAAATTACGTCAAAAAAACATTTCTTTAATGAAATCATTAAGTTTTTATAAAGTGTACACAGAAAAATGTTCGTGTTACCAAGAATGAATATTTTTCACAATTTTATACTGCTCGGTTTAGTGCAAAGAAAATTTTAGTTTTTAAAATATCTGCATCACTGGTTTTTGTAATCTCAGTGGTTGGTTCAGCTTTCTAAACCACTGTTGATGGAAAATTTACTTGTTTGTGTACATTTTTTTTTTTTTTGGTTTGTGCTTCTTGTTTCTTGCGTTTTCCCGTACATTTAGATTTTTAACACTAGGTACATTTCTCTCAGAAACTAATAAACCTACCAGGCTGACATTTTTACCACTTAATTATCTTGTATATACACATATACCGACATTTTTATGACTTTCTCAAGTGCTCCAAAAATTAGTAATACGCAATAAACGTAGAAACAATTTGTAAAAATTTTATGTTATGCGTAATATTTAAAAAAATTGGTATGATCCAAAGTTTAAATTGAAAAAATGTAAGTAACTTAAGAAGAAACCTGACACCTATGATGTGTAGAGTTTAATTTTCATATCTTTTACCATTCCTATGAAAAATGTACCAAAAATAGCAAATTTAACATTGGTGGGATACAAAGTACTGTCTTCCCTTAAAGTTCTGACTATTTTATTTTCTCAGTTATCAATAAACGTTTTTGGCACCGATTATCAATTATTTTGGAATCTAGGTCATTGCTTTCTTTATGTAGTCCTATTGTTTAACATTAGTCCCCGTCCATTTATCAAGCCTTTCTTAACGTCGTCGTTGCAACTGTGAAGGATGAAATGATTTTTTGTAACGTATGAAAATATGCCGTGCCTGAGTGAAATTTCAAGAACCCAATGATGAGAGATGAACACGTTTTCAACTACGCCAATGCGGCCGGCTATAAGCTATTTTAAAATTTCAATAAGAGGCATCTAAACCAAATTCCTTTAAGTAGTATGAAATGTATTTAACAGACAAACAGACAAACTACTTTGGATAACAGGAAGTTTGAATTATTCATTTTTACAACTTTATTTTAATTTTCGATGATTAATGCTGACATCATTTACAGATTTTATAACATATACTACATTTTATAATGTTAGATGAACTACGTACGTTCAATCAATTAAAATGGAAATCAAAATTCAATAGTTTTATTTGTACACCATTCAAAAGATTTTGTTGATTGAAATTTAATTATTCTATTTAATAAATCTTATAAAAATTATTTCAACCTTTTTACGCAAATCCACTAAAATTAAGGTAGGATTTGAAAAAACGAAACTGGTTTTAAAAATCATAACTTTTGTGTACTTTAGCCAAAGTACATGTACACATACAAAGTACACATATATATTATTCTCAAAGAAAAAGATCTCATCCTAGAACCCTAGTTTGGTTCAAGTATTACTTTTCTTTATATATTTTTTTCTTTAGATTTCTCTGACAGTTAACACGTTCGATGCTGACGACGCATATGTTGCGTCCTAAAGGTTTTACCTCCCGTGCTCACAACGCACGTGATGCGTCCCGGTATTCCACCTGTTGTTTTATTTTTTGGTGGGGATTAGCACTATTGAAACTGTTGTGTATTATACTAGAGCACTTAGAAAGGTCTAGAGAAAAGCGTGGATACCGTAGCCAGTGATTTTGAGTTGTGGATCAGTCCTGTGTTAGACTTTTGTGCACTGACGAAGTATTTCGACAATCTTGAATGATGATAATAAATAATCATCAGTTGTTTCAAAAATATAATCCCAATAAAACCAAATTAGATATTTATGATTATCATTTATGAATATCATTTGCAAGCACTTCTTCCCAGAGCCTATCAATCGTGTGGTACCTGTAAGTGGTAAAGTGCATTTAGCAGAGATCGTAACGTTGGGTCCAGCTAGAAAAAATTAAGACGATAATGCCGATGTTGCTCTGCACTAAAAGAGAGACAAGACACCAATTTATATTATTGCGTATTTTGTCCAGAAAATTCAGGACTATGTTTGACTCCATGTTTTAGATTATTTCACAAATACTAAATTACTTTTACATTCCTTAGTGATAAATAATTTAGCATTTCCAGTTAATTGTTTTTCTATACAGTAGATCTGTACACTGTTGATAGTTCGTTTATCTACTCATTTCATGTTTTTCAAAAATGTATATTAGTAAGTATATTTTTTTATTTTAGTGTATTGTTTTTTGTATCTTTATTAGTAGTGTATGTAACGTATTATTTTTGTATTGTGTACTAGTATTTTATTTATTTTAGTATGTTATAATTAGGTTCAATAAAAATAGGGATCATTATAAAATATTAGCGTGTTGCTATTCTCTACACCAGCCTTTCTTAAACTTTTTTATATAGCGACCCCCTGCAAGCTTAGGAAATTTTAAAGCGACCCCCTCCTCCATATAATGAAATATATATTAACCGTAGATGTAGATGTAATATCGCACTATTTTACAACGTAAATAAAATAAGGATTAAAGAATACGTACCCATTCATTTCACATATATATAATTGGAAACGTTTTGAAAAGTATCAGATCTTTGCGACCTCCTTTCAGTAGTCTCGCGACCCCCCTGGGGGTCGCGACCCACAGTTTAAGAAGCACTGGTCTAGTGTACCGCAACTTGTAGCAGCCAGTTTTGAGGTTTCATTATTGTAAAACATGACATTTATTCTAGTATAAAAATAATTAAAAAATTTTCAAAATAAATGTTATTAAAATTAATAAAATATTATTAAATTATTAAAAATAAATGTTATTTATTATTCAAAATTTAAATCTAATATTTATGTCAAATAAATTAAATAAATTTAATTTATTTTTTACAAGAATTGAAAGTTTAAAAAAAGAAAAGGAATAAAAAATTGATAGTCGGTAGCTGGTTACCGGTATGTGCAGTTGAGTTTTTTATTTGCTCTTAATAAATAATTACCTAGTTTAAAAGATCACGCTACAAACTTAATTGAACATTTTATGGCGTTGTTAGAATTACATGTTCGAGATTGTTGGTTTCAGCAGGATAACGCAACGTGCCATACTTCTACTGAAACGCTGAATATGTTACGAGGATTTTTTGGCCAACGTGTGATATCAAATAATTTGTGGCTATCAAGATCCCAGATCTTACTCCTGCGGAATTTTTTCTTTGGGGGAGTTTAAAGAGTAAGGTTTTTAAAAACAATCCTCATACAATTGAAGAATTAAAGGCAAATATTGAAAGTGAGATTACAAACACAACAAAAAGCGGCAGCAAATGTTATGAAACGTGTCCGAACTTGCATTACAAGCGGAAGAAGTCATTTTGAACATTTATAGTGAAGGTTTAAAGGTAATCTGAATGTTATAAAGGTAATAATTCATACCGTATAATTTGTAATTACTTAATGTAATAAATTAGCGTTCTCAAACTACGAAGTGCGTCCTTTTTGAAACACCCGTTATATAAAAGGTTCTGAACTCTAAAATAAATAAATAAAAATATTTTTCTTCTTCTTCCGGTGCGTTCCGTTTCGAATATTGTTGATCTTCCTGGCTCTGTTGACCTTGTGGACAGCTGCTGTGAAGTGGCCACTATTAATCTTAGATAACCACGTTCTAAGATTCTTCAATCATGATATTCTTCTCCTTCCGGTTTCTGGTTTCCCTTTTATTTATCCCTCCACTGTGGATTGTGCAAGCTGGTATTTTTCCCCATTCATCATTACGTGACTAGATACTATTTCATATATACATAATTAAAACCAAGTGTTGGATAGTTATTCAAATCAATAAAATAATATCTAAATGTATGGGAAATTGAAAGATAATTACTTTTTATACTAAAACTCGTAGCATTGTAACCATAATATTATATATGTGAATAACGTGTACAACCAATCAGAATTGTATTGCCCTGCAAACAGTGTACAATTATTTTGGATGAATATTCTATGAAAACGTAGAATAAATAATGAATTGCTTTATTCGCACAACTTGGATTTGTATTTTGGTTTGTTCGATTCACTGCTTGTTTGAAGAATTTGGTGTCAGTATTTTAATATGTTTAAAACTATTTTAACGCAAGTTATATTATAACTAAGTAATTTATATAAATTTTATTTGCCTTTTTCTAAGTAAACCTGATGTGGTGAGATATGAATAATTTTTTCTACAGTTTTTAGTTCGTAAAAGATCGAAGGGGATAAAAAGTAAGAAGATTGGTATCGGAAACCAATTAGTAAATTATCGTGTACTATCATATTGTGAAAATATTCTCAGTCATTTTACGATGTAGTGTAGTTTGGTTACTACCGTGTTCTAAATTGTAAAGTTATAAATCTATTATAACTCGACCAACGGTGTTTTTCTTAACTCGTTGAGCCCGCAGGCTGGAATCACGAATGTGTCGCTATGCAGACGCTCTATTTCATCGAAGGAATGCCATGATGCCTTAAGGCGGCCGTCGATCTTCCTTATTAATTCATTTATTCATCAGCTAAATATAGTACGGTATAAACGCTGTAGGTCCGTGGTTATAAAATTACAGGCATTTAATTTTGTATAACGAACAGGACGTAAGAAATTCAGTGCATATAAGCCGCGAATTCTCGAAAGAACAGACATTATTGGGTGAAAATGTATTGTTCATACATTCTCTAGGTAAAAAGAAATCTTTAAGAATTAAGTAAATTGCAGCATAAATGATATAAAATAAATTATTTGTTCCCGCACTTTTTTCAGCCCTTTGTCTGAATTTACAATTTTTCAATTCGTTCGAAAATTCCCTAAGTTAGTAATACAGACAATCTCCACTATAGCAATAATAAGATCAGTCTGAATGCATGTACTCTATTCAGACTAACACTGCTCATGTGCCGACATTTAAGGAAAAGCTGTAGAAGCGTAGTAAAGTGTATGACGCTTTAGTTTCAGCTGTCCCTGGGAAGACACTTGATTTCCCTCTTTAAAACATTTGTCGACCTCACCGTGTTAATACCGCCAGTTTCAACCCGGGGACTCATCTCGCAAGTGATGAAGATAAGGAACCAAGAGGTTTTACAATCTCGTAACAAAATCCAAGGTCCATCTGGATCATATGGTAGCACCCTGTCAAGGCTCGTATTTAGGGTATTAGTCAAAGGTGTTCAACGAAGGGTGTGGACAAACCTAAAGAGACACCTCAAACTAAACTGTTCTGCATGCTAGAATGCTGTAAAACAAGAAATCAAACACCAACGTTACCCAGCGCAGCACCTGTAATGCGACCAGAGGATTTAAAAATTGTAGGTACAGTCCAAGAAAGGCTTGGTAAATGGACGGAGACTAATGTTAAGCAACAGGACTACAAAAAGAAAGCAATGACCTGGTTTGCGAAATAATTGATAATCGGTGCATGGAACATTAATTGACTGTGAATAGAGAAAAAAATAGCCAGAATTTTAAGTGAGAACGAATATACATATTTATTCTTTTAGGCATTTATTTCCGAAACTAAAAATAAACTGTAAGGGAAAGAAGTACGTAGACATTATTTAATGTTTTATAGTGTGGTCAAAGAACCCAAAATACAAGTAATGTTGTAGCACTCTAAACAGTCATGGATAATGACGATAAACAGATGGATCGTCAGTTAGTAATAATATCGAAACGCAGTGAATGTAGAGTCCCAAAGAGGACTAACTAGGCAACTCGCTTTTTCACCTTTTTTATGAATTGTATAATATTAGATAAGACTGTACAGAATTGTAAATTAGTAATCAGTACTTGCTTTCTCACCTCTTATTGAACCATATTTTATCCATCTGGTATGTGGACGGAATAAATACAAATCAGTTGGCTGTAACTTAAAATCCGATCCAAATTATATTTTAAGAATTTTGTTCGTCTTTCATTTTATTTGTTCACTTGTTAGCCAATTATTTACGATTATGTTTTTACGATACCATTTTTTTTTTAATTACGTATATAATTTCTGACAAGTAAAAGGGAATATGCAGACTGATTCTAAAACTAACGTAAGGCGAATACATAACTCAGGGAATTGTTTACAAGAGGGATCTAAAACGAGGTCAGATCACACCAGGCAAACATGTTACATATGGAATTTTGTAGATAGACCACTTTACTTAAAAGAAATGTTAGCAGATCTGATTAAATAAACTGTCTTAATACCGTTTCACAATTTTTTTTATACAGCACCATTTGGAATTTAAAGACACCGACCCCACAACGACTGAATTTTTACAGTCTACCCACTCTAATCCGGTCGACATTGGTTTTATGATCGTAGAAACTGAGAAGTTGCAACTTTTATGATTAATTCAAAGATACACTTTTCAATTCTAGTGTTTTATTGAAGTACAAAACAAAAAAGGCGGAGTTCAAAGAAAGGAGTTTGTTATTTTACCGAATTTTAGATACCTAATATAAAATTTTGTTAAATTTTAATACGTAAGTATAACATTAATATCATTTGTTGAATTGCATCTGCTCCAACACTGTATTTTATTAACATAAAGTTTTATGTTTTAGAGAATGTGTTAAGCCGACCCAAATGTTACTGTTCTTCATTAATTAATAGCAATGTTTATCCTCAACACCGATTTGATGCCATGATTTGCCATTTGGTATCTGCTTTGGTTACAAACCACCTGTCTCGCTTAGCACCACCTTAGGTTCACATACGGCAGCCTGATGCCGTCTAGACCTAGGCTATAAATTACCTGACCTGAAACCTCCTTCAAAGTTGTCCGGTGCCGAGAAAACAGCTCAAATTTTATACCACGCCGTACAAAGCAGAATAAGTAAGAAAGAGCATTACGCATAAAGAAAATATGAGTCATCTTTCCACCTGTTGTTATTTAGCAACAACGGATAGGAAATGGCCTATTTGCTCGCAGAAACAAAGCGTTTTGATGTCATCACAATCTATCATGAACTGTTGAACCTTGGATCCCGGCAAAGTTCCTAGTTGCACTGACTACTACAACAGGTCTGGCTGTGATGTTATTATTTTGATTAACTGAATAATACCATTAATTGGTTACACATTTGCATTTCAGGGACCTTATTACATTCGAATTCACTCAGTAAACAAATGCCACGATTTAGGAGAAAATTCCTTTAACTACCCAATAAAGTTGAGTAGAATCAATAGGACCCACAAAGCATGGAAAGGTATTTTAACGATACCTGAGCCTTTTAATAAAAATTTAGTAGTAAGTATTATGGGGCTTAAATAATTACACTTAGCAAAAAATATTCCAAAAATTTTGATTTCAAAAGTTGATTACGAACCTGAATGATTAGATTTAACATCGGGGTGTTATCGGATCCCCAGTATACAGGCTTTTCATATCACGATTTTTGCTTGATATCCTTTGGTGAAATTTTTCCGTTCTATTATAATATAAGAACTGTGGTATAAATTTCTCCGTTCTCAAGTTCAATATATCGTGTACAATGTATCATGAACTGTACCCGTATCACGAACTGTTGAACCTTGGATCTCGGCGAAGTTCCTAGTTGCACTGACTACTACAACAGGTCTGGCTGTGATGTTATTATTTTGATTAACTGAACAATACCATTAATTGGTTTACCATTTATTAATTTTAACCAGTTTAGTGTTAAAATTCTTACAAACATTGGAAATTCAACGGTAAACAGAAATAATTACTATTTACCCTGTGAAATTCTACAGTCGTTTTGTTGTTGTTAAATTAAAGTTGGCCCCCGGGCCAGCCCTGTCAGTCAGCTGGTAGAAAGTCGTTATTATTTGTTAAGTGACATCGGTTGTGCAAGCGACTTTGTATATTGACCAGCTGACAGCCATCCATGACCAAACTCTACTGGAGGTTCAAACTTAAGCATTATACACTTCAAAAATAAACCGAAAAGCAACGATTAAGTTGGGAAATTTTCAATAATGTAAAGTTCTCACAACAAACTAAAGCTAAAAAAATATGTAAAAAAGCAGAATAATAGATATGGAATGCTGGTGTAGTTTTTAGTCGACTGAGCTACATTGAGTTAATTATGAAAAAAATTAAAGAATACTGCAAACAATTATAGTAACTAGTTAGATAATGTTAGGTTTAGATAATTTGTTAGTCCAGTTGATATTCCGTTATTAAATTTTTTTCTTAGGTGCGAGGCAAATTAAGTACCATGGCAACAAATGGGCACACTTTCACTAGTTTAGCAGATATCTCTATGGACATTTGTACTGCTATAGAAAAATACTTTTCCGACATTATTTTACAGTGTGTTGGACAAAATGTCACTTGTGAAACAAACCAGGTACCTACATATTACTTACTACGTCACATAATATTACTAAAAATCTCACGATTTAGCTCTTAAACCATATACTGTATTGAGTAGGCCCATACAGAATAAGTCATAGTTCACTTACTGGCTGACCACTGGCAACTCATGTCGATTTCCATAAACACGAGACTTAGAAATTTTATATTTTAAAGATGTTCTATTTGGGTCACACATATTACCTAAAATTTGGTCGTGAAATTTTATTTTTAATATGAGATGTATAATGGTTATTCCTGAAAATTTAGATTTTCGGTATTTTTTGTTTAATAATATTTTAGGCATATAACTACCAGGAAAACATATCTTTACGTTAAAAATTTTTATCTACTGCCGTTTTAGAGCAAAAGAAATTTCAGTTTTTTAATGTATCTGCATTGCTCTTTTTAATAATCTCAGCTGTTGGTGTAAAACTCTAACCAAAAGTTAATGGGAAATTTACAAGTGTGTGTTCATTCATTTAATTTTATATACGAGTTATTTTGTTTCTTATCGATCCCGAAAACTTTGATACGTTAGTTGGATTTTAACCAAAACCCATTAAAAGTATTAGGTTGGATTTTTATACAAGGTATGCACCTTGAACATGGGCATATACTGGCGTTATTATGATTTCCTCAGATGCTCTAAATATTAGTACTATTGTGAAAAAAATGAAGAAAAAATTGTAAAAGGTTTTCTTTACTAGTTAATTTTTATTTTAATTTTCTGCTCGAACAGATTAAATGTGAAAAGCGTCAGTAGCTAGAGTAACCTAACAACCACAAATGCTTACAGTTTCATGATGTTTCATACAATATAATCAATCGTATGAAAAATGTATCTAAAGGAGCAAATTTAACACCAATGTGATACAAAGTACAACGACCGTTAAATTTTTTCGTTTTTTTGGTGTCTTCTCATATTACAAGGTGGCGGTCAATACATCGCCTCCATTCTTATCATTGAAACAGCTGCTTTGTTTATTAGTTTTACGTTAATACGTTAAGCAAAGATGCCAGTCTGTCACCCACAAGATGCTTTTTGCTGCATTAAATGCGGAACAGTGGAAGGATTTTTGAAATCATATTGAAAAAATTGAATAATAAAATTAAAGCTCTATGTAATGGTAGACATTGACAAAGATAATTTAAATCCAGATTCGGTTTCAAGTGAAAATTTATGTTTTCGGTTTATGAGACTAGTAATTGGAGCAGTCATTAATGATTACCTGCTGGAACGGAAGTAGGGGCATAATATCCATGTACATTGATGGAGGATGTTAAAACGCAAAGTTCAGTAACAAGTGATTGTATAGTCATTTTCTATACCATCATCCGTAAAATGGTATATGTATGGACGGAGTACATATAAATCAGTTAGTTTTACGTTGAACTCGATCAACAAGCAACTTATCGCGCAGGTTTTGTCCGAGTCGCGTAGTGATCATTTAATTTTTCTATACGTAGGAATTCCCTATTTCAATTTTTCATGTTATTATAATTTCTATTATATTATAAAACAATATTATTAATGTTTTATTTATTTAGTTCAAATGTTAAATTTTTACTTACGTTTTTAGGTACGTTATGAAGTAAATTGTTTATTTTTTGATAATTATATGGGAATGAACAAAATATTTCCAGAACTACCGTACGGCGAATACAGAGCAGAAATCATCATTTACAGGAAAAATTCTAAATTTAAATCACATCTTACTAGGCAAACATGTTACGTTATATATACTGCAGTGAGACCACTTTACGAGATCAGACGAAATGTTAGCAGATCTGGTTAAATTATATCAAACTACAATTTTTGTTTGTTAGAATAATTTTTCAAGTTGTTTTGCTTTCACATCATGGTTTGCACAATTTTAAAATCACTTAATGAATTCTTAATTCATTAAAAAAAAATTGAAATAAATTATATTTGTCTTTACTACTGCATAAAAATGGATTAATAAATGTTATATAAATATTGCACCATTTAATTATTTCAGTATATTATCTACATCAAATCTCTCAGTAACAATTGACTCATTATCGGTTACACAGCTTTATTAAATGGCGGTTTATAAGATGTTAAATTTTCTGGCCGCAATATGAATCTAACCTGAACCCATTGTGTTACAGACAAATATATAATCACATCCTAATAGTGGCAGCCATCTGATAATTTTCTTTTTTGCAAACGTAGTTCACTGCATGTATATAAACGAGTAATATTACATGTTACAAATATTTAAAATTGGTATGCAAACTACGGTCACTAAAATTGTCAGAAACTTACTAACTACTGTCACTAATTGTTTATTACTGTCATTAATAAATACTCGTATATCTTAACTGTCGTGGCCCAAACTTGGCAGGATTTACTGAACTTTCAGTTTTATTTTGTTTGCCTGGGCTCCCAGCTGGAACCTCCCTACCCTAAAATTAGCTTGTTTTGGAAACTGGTGATCATGAAATCTTAAAAGTTATCCGCCATTCTAAAATTAATTGTTCATTGTAATCGTAGGCGTTAGAGTATTCTTAAGAAGGTTCTGCCATAACCTTCCGCATTTTTTGGTTCAGTACTTGACAAATTAAATCACGCAGGAAATTAAATTCTATGCAGACTTACGCAAAAATGCATTTTTGGCAGACTTAAACCATTAATCAAGTTAAAAAGCTTAATACCCCAGTAGAATTGTTTCAGTTTTTAAATTTGTGGCATGGATAACTGGGAGTCCTCTAAACAAGTTTTTTATAATTTTTTCTCATAATGTTTAGCGATTAAACCTAAAATTACATGTTCGGACTCCCTAGTTTTGGGCCCCAAAAGAAAAAAATTAGCGTTCTCAGAATTTTTCCTTACATGTAGAGCCAAATTTAAAGTTTCTATGTCTACGGTAAGTACCAATAAGTTTTAATCAATAACAGTGCAAGAGGAATATTTTCTGGGTTCTGTATCTCCTAGGTGGGTTGAGATAACTTTTACTGGGCTGACGTCTATCTCAACTACATGAAAATACCTTAATGAGTAGCGTAGTGTAATAGGAGACACATATACAGACACACAACGGACAGTACACACGTTAACAACACTCCAACGTAAACATAAACACACAACTTCACAGCATCAACACCAACGTACCAGATGATCTCATTTACAGAACTGTCAGATGTGAGAACAAAAAAAAATAAAAAGAAAATTTTATTCAATTAATAAAATTGGATTGTTGTCTTCATTCCTTTTTAAAACTTTTAAAAGGATAGGTGGTTTGTACAATTTTTATAGTAAAAAACAATATTAAGAATTTATTAATTTCAAAACATTATATTTAAACGAAAATATTAATTTTAGAAGATTTGATAAAGATTCAACTATTTTAAAGAATTTTAAAGAATTTTAATTGTTTTTAAAATATTTTAACAAAATTTACCAAGGATTTTCTTTTAATAAAAGAAGTTGGATTTTGGAGAATAAAACCTTTTGGAGTTTTTATTTATGAACCTGGGACAGTAGTTACACTATAGAGAAAATGTGCCGTAATTTGGTTTGTGTTAATAAACACAGTGCGCTACGGGAACTTGGTTAGGTGCACTGCCGGCGCTTAGAGAAAATGTACCTTAGCAAAAATGTATTGCAGAAAAACAAAAAAAATGTTTTGAACTATCTAGGTATTCTACAAACTGTACAAGAAAAATAATAAGGAAAATTTTTACAAACTGTAGATTACACTTCTTTTTGGTGGTATGAGATTGGTTACGATTGTTTGCGTTATTAAGACATGCTGCGCTCTTTTCTTGGCGGCAATGTCAAGCCAGTGCCGCATCACCCTTATGTCGGATGGGATTGTTTCTTGTTGCTTTCCAACGTAGGTTAAATATTACTCCCTCGCTTGTCAATCCACATTCGTGACAGTCACGTCGGACGAGCGAAGGTTGGATAACCAGAATCTTACTGTACTTCATTTACTTGCATTAATGCCAGAATGATTACGATACGATGGAAGTAGATTTTCTGGAAATCCTTCCAGTTATAGCACAGAATTTTACGGAATGAAAACAAGACGTGCGTTTATATTTTATTCCAGTACGGTATTGTATTATTTATAACTATTACCAGGTATTCTATTTAGTTATTTTGTAAATAATAGCATGAAAATTTTATTAAGATTAAGAATTTTTTTAAGATGCGGTATTAAGATTTTTTAAAACATTTTTATAGGTGTGTTTAGTTAGTTATGCGCTAGTATGATTACAGTTATTCATGACTACCTATGAACAAGTGATAAACAAATACTGTTTATTGGTTATTGGTAATAAACCAATAAACAAGCTTAAGTAGGTAAGAATAAAAAATGTTTTTTAAAGGTAGAGAAATTTTATAATTTAGTTCAAATTAAATTTAGATATTTTTCTCCTTACGGAGAGACTTTTAAAATTTACTTTATTAAGGAAACAAGTAGACTACGTATCTAATTTTATAAAAAATGTTTCCTTCATTTAAAAATAGGTTATAGGAATGTTTTATCATATTTTTGTGCTACTTATTATTTAGTGCTTATAATTTTGGGTGCCTAAAAAGGCCTGTACGGTCACACAAGCGGCCAGGTTCATTCGTGTAAAAGGCATACTGAACTGTTTTCTTAGGTGCCCCAATTTCTAATTTCTCTTGCCCTATATGAATACATAGGTAGGGAAGGAAAGTACTGTTTTCACGTCGATGTTAAGAAATCTAGTTTTTACCGGATATACACGTTTGCAGGCGCCCAGAACCCCAAAAAAACATGTTTTTGGTAATTGGTTTGTCTATGTGCGTGCGCGCGCGTTTACGTGTGCGCGCGAGTAGGTAAAAAAACCTGTTTTGGGACCAAATCCTGATCTTTTTCACATAAAATTACTTCCACATATTTTTACTTAAAACAATTTGACTAGACTTAACATAAAAAATAATTCAATTTGACTTAACTTAAATGAAATATTTATATTTCATATAGGAAAGAAAACGCCATCTCATTAGAAATATAGTCCTACCGTGAAATTATTGGGAAATTAATAAAATTTTACCTTCCACGTTATTTCGAATAAGGGCATATTTTTTAAGTGGTTCTTATTTAAAAATAACGATATAAAAATTACATGTAAGGGAAAATTCGTTATTGTGTTAAAGTTAATATATATCGTTTCATAAAAATTAAGATTCAGATATTACGTAAACTTTTACCGGAATTTTTAACAAAGCAGAAATGTGCGAGTATCTAATTAAGAATTTTAGCTTTGTTAACAAAAAAAATTGGCGAGAAATTAGAAACCTACAAATTTTATTATGAGTATTTTTCTTTACAGAGCCTAGTTTAGCGTCAAAGAGTGATTTCCGGATTTTTAAGCCGAACTGAGGTAAATTTAATTTGCATTATTCACTCATGATTAATATTAGGTTATGTTTTACAATTATGTTTTGTTCATTTAAAATCACAACAACAGCTTGGTCATTAGCGAATATGGTGGGTTAAGAAACTGTAACGATGGGTTTTAGCACGTAATCATTTCCAGACCCTAGCCGGGAATTGAACCCGGGACCTCCGCTTAGTAGGCTAGCGCGTTAACCACTGCACCACGAAGCCGGCCATTTTTTATTTTACATTTTTTACTAATGATTAAACATGGGTTATATTGTTCATTATTTACATCGGCTCGAGAAAGTCGTGTGCGTGTTTCATTCCAGATTTTTGGAATTGTATTTTTGTCTGTCTACAGAATGACTTTCTGCTGCGGGAACTGAAAGGGCAATAAAATGGTTTGAAGACAGGCATAAAATCCTAAAGCTGTTTATTATTATTTAATATTATTATAAGCTGTTATTTAATAATTATTTTGGTTTATTTATTTGAAATACCTATCTCACAAATTTAAAATAACGCTAGTCGATGCTTTTTAATTTTTTTCTTTAATAGACTTACGTGATAAAAGCGAAGTAATAATAAATAAAAATACATATAAACAAATTGTAAATCAAAGAGCAGATGATGAGGCTATGACACGCGCCTTGTGTTCTATCCAGTGATGAGAAGTCCGTTTACCATTGAAGTATTGCCTGTGTTGATTGACCGCACTTCTCCAAGGTCGCAGTGAACATGCAAAGTGTTTTATATATAGCTCGATTATTACAACAGATAACACCCATTCTTGTTTTATGCCTCATATATATATATGGAGTATTCCCTGACGCTCTCTTCTTGACTCAATTTGATAAATGTGGCAACACTGTTTGGCATGATGTTGTAATAGAGGAAAATGTGAAAAATGACGTCACACGAGGGATATTTTTTGTTTTGTATCTTATTTATATGTTCATATATGGTTGCGGCATTTGATTTTGATCAGAATAGCATAAAAATAAACTGAAAAAGTAAATTGTAGGCCGATATATAGGGGGGTTGAAAATGATGTTGTAACCATAGTTATTTCTCACATGATGCAAAAAGCGAGTTAATCTGTGAATATATATATATATTGTGATGTTCATATTCCGCCCGGTATTTGAAATAAATTGTAAATGTATAATTTTGTTATTTTATTAAGACAGGTAAAAATTTGGCTAGAAACAAAATTCAAAATGTTATGAAATTGACTTATTTAGTACAAACATATAAAATTTGAATTAAGGTGCAATTTGGAAAAAATTTAAATTTAATTAATTTGAAATTATTTAAGGTCTATCTCAGAGTAATATTTGATATTAGGAGGTAATCAAGAATTATACCTCATGTTACTTATAGCTTTTGTGAAAAATTTGTACAATAGATCAGAATATTTCATGTCAAAGTAACTTTTACCGGTAATATTAGATGACCAATCGAACAATGAAAGACCCTTTTTAAGCCTAAATTTTATTCCTTATAAGTAAGTTAAAAATTTTATTATGTTAATTTTATGTTAATTTGAATGGAAGATTTGAACTCTGGATGAAATTCTAAGCAATTTGAATCCAAATTTGACAAAATTCTGTAAAGTATAAAGATTATTAGGTTAATTTCTTATAAAAATGCGTATATCGGCTATTAAGCTAATTACGTTAATTACACGAAGTAGGAATAATTCTTGAAGCATAGAACGATTTATTTCGATGTAATATGTGGTTTTGAATATTATAATGTAATTAAAAATTTTAGAGAATTTATTTGAACGACAAATTTGATATTTTAATTAAAAACACATGTATAAGTATAGGAGAACAGTGTGTCAGATTTTAATTAATTACAAGAGTTTGGTTAATAATTTTAAAAAAATGAAAGGATATGCTAATGTATAAAGATCCGCTGAATAGTTTGATATTTTTTAAGATACAAAAATGTGTAGGGTAACTTTGTAATTAAGCCGTAAAAATAAGCTTTTATCGTATGATAAAGACAATGTTAATTAGTGTCATTATTCTTTAATTAATGAGTATTTTTAAAATGTAATTAGATAAAAAGATGTATTTTGTTGATATCTTTAAGATTCGTATACCTAGAAATGTTAAAATGTTAATAATAAAAAGTTATTTGAAATATTTTACGGTTTCATAAAACAATTATTTTATGGAATTTTAGTCAAAATTAAATTATGTGATTATTAAAAAACTAACGATCCGATATAAAAAAGAAAAACACCTTTGTAATCAGCAGAAAAAACCCTTGAATTTGATGTAGGGCTCAATGCTGTTCTTGTAAATTTAAATTTTTGTTATAAATAATGTTAGAGTGGGGATGGATTTCTCTCATGGTTGAATTGCCAACCTCACGCACAGTAATAAATCACATAGAGTATTAAAATTATATAAATGTCAAATGATGTTAAGTTATGTTCTATAAGCTTTATTGTAATAAGAAAAACTTACATATTGTGTATTTTAAGTTATCACTTATTTATATTGTTTTGTTTCACCTTAATTTGTCTGTTATTAGCAATTTTCATTGGGAAAAAATGTATGATTAATCTGCACAGGTTGGCACTTACTTTTTGTAGATGTAATTTTCAACCAAAAATTCAGAGAGTCCTCTCTTAGACACGATGCGTAACAGACGTATTTTAAAATTGCTCGTAAAATTTTTTATATAATAGTATGGAGGGGATCAAGTACTCTGTATTTAGGGCCGATATGTTTAGGCCATATGTGAGAGAAATAAATTGTTAAATTTTATTTAAAGTAGTGTCAACTATAAAAAATTTATTTATTTTAATAATGCAAATTAACGGAAGTGAAGTCAATTGTGGAATTAAATACATCAAGTGTTTCAATGGTGTTCTGTGTTTTATAAGCAAATAGTGTTTTGTGCTAAATATTTTTTTTATAAATGTGTTCGGGTAATCTGCGTATAATAACCACCTGTTAATTTTATGGATATCCAAATTAAAGATAAGTAACTAATTTTAAGCAATTTTTGTAACAAAATTTTATATGCCTAATTTGTATTTAGCATTTACTAACAAATTTAATATGATTGGTTAATAATTTAAAAGATCTGTTTGTCTATGAGCTAATTCACTGAGTTCAAAGTTCCCATCCCTGTCTGTTTGTATTAAAGAATTTTTTTATTTATTTATTTTATTTTTTGTTGAATGATTTTAGGCAAGTTCTGTCTTGTAATGTTGATCATGGCTTACTTTTATTGTTTCATTATGATAAATGATTTTGATATTATGATTCTATTCTCTTTTGTTGTAACGGCCATCAGGGTAGTTTTATTAATAGACTACTATAGAGCTTTTAACTCTATTGAAGTAGTAAAATGTAAATTAAAAAGTTTATGTTTTATCTTTTTTATTAATATTTTTAATAAATTTCGATTAATTTGTTACCTTTTAAAATTGTAGTTTGATTTATTGATTGATGAAATTCCAATATCCCTTGTATGTAAGCATTGTGATATGAACTTTGTTTTATAATAATTAGTTAATTGTATTCGGAGGGTTTTTCGAGCTGTCAAAATGGTTGTTGTTTCTAGAACTTGAGTCTAGAAAGTTTTTTTTATTTTTATTTATTTGATTTTTATATATCACAATCCTTACATCTATTTAGATTAAGCTTATTTTCAGCGTTCCTGTCATTGGGGTAAAGGAGAATGAATTTTGATTGAATGGACCGCATGTCGTCTGTCAAACTGTTCTGTTACCGAATCAGCTGTTTTCTGTCAGATCGATTTGTTTACATGATCAGCTGACAAGGCAGATATAGGTTAATGTAGCCTTACTGTATGTTTGTTTAATGTAGCGTACCTTTTTCTAAATTTAAATTTGTTTTGAGTTTTCTGCTTTTTAATTAATATTTTGTTTTATTTTATTCACATTTCGTATTTATATTATTTCATTGTGATGTTGTTTTTGTTTTAAAATCGCGAGTTTAAGATTTTTTTTTTTTTTTTTTTTTTTTTTGGAATACAATTTGGAATTTCGACTTGGATATCTTGGATTGATGTTTAATGGGTCTCCAGTTGCCCTGCTTGGATGATAACCAAGGTAAGTTCGGTCAATATTGGCATCCTGACCGTGGTCGTTTTTTGTTTACTTTAAGTTTCTTTTTCAGGTGACACCCCAACACCTGTTTTTGATGTGCCAGTCGGCTGGTGTATCGGCATTTGACTGTTACAATATATATAGTATTTTATAACAGCAATTTTTGATAATAATTTTTATAATAATGCCGGTAGAAATGTCCGTTTACAGGTTGCGTAACTGGTAAAAATTTCACCCTAGTACTTTCAATTGGTTCTGATAAAAAAGTACTTAAATTTTAAGATTAAAATGTACGGGAACCGGCAAAAAACAAACAAGCACAAATAAAAGATAAAATCAACACAAACACGTAAATTTCCTTTATTACTTTGCTTTAACTTCTTTTTAATACCATGTTAAAATATCGTGAGGGTACAATTTACAAAATTGTAAATTGCGAAGGTAAATAATTTTAATTATATCCAATAACCTCATACTAGAGTTAAAGAAAACAGGGTATAACTATAAAAAATACTGTTCTTGATAGATGGTGAGAACAACAAAACCGCTTGATTTTTGCGAGCAAATAGATTGTTTCGTTTTTTTTGATGCCAAAAACAACAGGTGGAAAGATGACTCATATTTTCTTTAGGCGTAATGCTCATATCTTACTTATTCTGCTTTGTACGGCGTGGTATAAAATTTGAGCTGTTATCTCGGCACCGGACAACGTTGAAGAAGGTTTCAGGTCAGATAGCTTACGTCTAGATGGCATCAAGCTGCCGTATGTGCACCGAACGTCGTGCTGAGCCAGACAGGTAGTTTCGTACCAAAGCAGGTACCAAATGGCAAATCATGGCATCAAATCGGGGTTGAGGATAAATATTGCTATTGATTAATGAAGAAGAGCAACATTTTGGTCGTCTTAATACTTTCTACCAAACATGAAATTTTATGAATAAAGTTTTGGTGCAGATACAATCCATCAAATGATTATTATTGATAATACTCAAGCCATTTGGTTTGTATTTAATCCGTTCACATACCAGACAGATAACGTATGGTTAAATAAAAGGTGAGGAAGCAACTACTGATTACTAATTTCCAAGTCTATACAGTTCTTATCTATTATTCTACAATTGAAAAAATCTGAAGACGCGAGTTGCCCAGCTAGTCCTTTTTGGGACTCTTCTACCACTGCGTTTCGATATTATCCCTTACTGTCGATCCATCAGTCAATCGTCATTATTAAACATGACTGTTTAGGACGCTATAACATTACTTGTATTTTGTGTTCTTTGACCACACTATAAAACAATAAATAATATGTACGTTTCCCTGCAGTTTCTTCTTGTTTTCGGTACGAAATGCCACATATTTTCGTTCTTACTTAAGGGGCGATGGATGGCACGATGGTTTTAACTCAAAATATAAATTTAAGGTTTTTTTTATGTTTTTCAATAGCTTAGGCTTAGATCTACCAGATTAAACAATAAATTACGTCAAAAAAATATTTTTTTAATGAAAATATTAAGTTTTTATAAAGTGTACACAGAAAAATTTTCGTGTTACCAAGAATGAATATTTTTCACAATTTTATACTGCTCGGTTTAGTGCAAAGAAAATTTTAGTTTTTAAAATATCTGCATCACTGGTTTTTGTAATCTCAGCGGTTGGTTAAGCTTTCTAAACCACTGTTGATGGAAAATTTACTTGTTTGTGTACATTTTTTTTTTGGTTTGTGCTTCTTGTTTCTTGCGTTTTCCCGTACATTTAGATTTTTAACACTAGGTACATTTCTCTCAGAAACTAATAAACCTACCAGGCTGACATTTTTACCACTTAATTATCTTGTATATACACATATACCGACATTTTTATGACTTTCTCAAGTGCTCCAAAAATTAGTAATACGCAATAAACGTAGAAACAATTTGTAAAAATTTTATGTTATGCGTAATATTTAAAAAAAATGGTATGATCCAAAGTTTAAATTGAAAAAATGTAAGTAACTTAAGAAGAAACCTGACACCTATGATGTGTAAAGTTTAATTTTCATATCGTTTACCATTCCTATGAAAAATGTACCAAAAATAGCAAATTTAACATTGGTGGGATACAAAGTACCGTCTTCCCTTAAAGTTCTGACTATTTTATTTTCTCAGTTATCAATAAACGTTCCATGCACCGATTATCAATTATTTTGGAATCTAGGTCATTGCTTTCTTTATGTAGTCCTATTGTTTAACATTAGTCCCCGTCCATTTATCAAGCCTTTCTTAACGTCGTCGTTGCAACTGTGAAGGATGAAATGATTTTTTGTAACGTATGAAAATATGCCGTGCCTGAGTGAAATTTCAAGAACCCAATGATGAGAGATGAACACGTTTTCAACTACGCCAATGCGGCCGGCTATAAGCTATTTTAAAATTTCAATAAGAGGCATCTAAACCAAATTCCTTTAAGTAGTATGAAATGTATTTAACAGACAAACAGACAAACTACTTTGGATAACAGGAAGTTTGAATTATTCATTTTTACAACTTTATTTTAATTTTCGATGATTAATGCTGACATCATTTACAGATTTTATAACATACATATACTACATTTTATAATGTTAGATGAACTACGTACGTTCAATCAATTAAAATGGAAATCAAAATTCAATAGTTTTATTTGTACACCATTCAAAAGATTTTGTTGATTGAAATTTAATTATTCTATTTAATAAATCTTATAAAAATTATTTCAACCTTTTTACGCAAATCCACTAAAATTAAGGTAGGATTTGAAAAAACGAAACTGGTTTTAAAAATCATAACTTTTGTGTACTTTAGCCAAAGTACATGTACACATACAAAGTACACATACATATTATTCTCAAAGAAAAAGATCTCATCCTAGAACCCTAGTTTGGTTCAAGTATTACTTTTCTTTATATATATTTTTTTCTTTAGATTTCTCTGACAGTTAACACGTTCGATGCTGACGACGCATATGTTGCGTCCTAAAGGTTTTACCTCCCGTGCTCACAACGCACGTGATGCGTCCCGGTATTCCACCTGTTGTTTTATTTTTTGGTGGGGATTAGCACTATTGAAACTGTTGTGTATTATACTAGAGCACTTAGAAAGGTCTAGAGAAAAGCGTGGATACCGTAGCCAGTGATTTTGAGTTGTGGATCAGTCCTGTGTTAGACTTTTGTGCACTGACGAAGTATTTCGACAATCTTGAATGATGATAATAAATAATCATCAGTTGTTTCGAAAATATAATCCCAATAAAACCAAATTAGATATTTATGATTATCATTTATAAATATCATTTGCAAGCACTTCTTCCCAGAGCCTATCAATCGTGTGGTACCTGTAAGTGGTAAAGTGCATTTAGCAGAGATCGTAACGTTGGGTCCAGCTAGAAAAAATTAAGACGATAATGCCGATGTTGCTCTGCACTAAAAGAGAGACAAGACACCAATTTATATTATTGCGTAGATTGTCCAGAAAATTCAGGACTATGTTTGACTCCATGTTTTAGATTATTTCACAAATACTAAATTACTTTTACATTCCTTAGTGATAAATAATTTAGCATTTCCAGTTAATTGTTTTTCTATACAGTAGATCTGTACACTGTTGATAGTTCGTTTATCTACTCATTTCATGTTTTTCAAAAATGTATATTAGTAAGTATATTTTTTTATTTTAGTGTATTGTTTTTTGTATCTTTATTAGTAGTGTATGTAACGTATTAGTTTGTATTGTGTACTAGTATTTTATTTATTTTAGTATGTTATAATTAGGTTCAATAAAAATAGGGATCATTATAAAATATTAGCGTGTTGCTATTCTCTATCTAGTGTACAGCAACTTGTAGCAGCCAGTTTTGAGGTTTCACTATTGTAAAACATGACATTTATTCTAGTATAAAAATAATTAAAAAATTTTCAAAATAAATGTTATTAAAATTAATAAAATATTATTAAATTATTAAAAATAAATGTTATTTATTATTCAAAATATAAATCTAATATTTATGTCAAATAAATTAAATAAATTTAATTTATTTTTTACAAGAATTGAAAGTTTAAAAAAAGAAAAGGAATAAAAAATTGATAGTCGGTAGCTGGTTACCGGTATGTGCAGTTGAGTTTTTTATTTGCTTTTAATAAATAATTACCTAGTTTAAAAGATCACGCTACAAACTTAATTGAACATTTTATGGCGTTGTTAGAATTACATGTTCGAGATTGTTGGTTTCAGCAGGATAACGCAACGTGCCATACTTCTACTGAAACGCTGAATATGTTACGAGGATTTTTTGGCCAACGTGTGATATCAAATAAATTGTGGCTATCAAGATCCCAGATCTTACTCCTGCGGAATTTTTTCTTTGGGGGAGTTTAAAGAGTAAGGTTTTTAAAAACAATCCTCATACAATTGAAGAATTAAAGGCAAATATTGAAAGTGAGATTACAAACACAACAAAAAGCGGCAGCAAATGTTATGAAACGTGTCCGAACTTGCATTACAAGCGGAAGAAGTCATTTTGAACATTTATAGTGAAGGTTTAAAGGTAATCTGAATGTTATAAAGGTAATAATTCATACCGTATAATTTGTAATTACTTAATGTAATAAATTAGCGTTCTCAAACTACGAAGTGCGTCCTTTTTGAAACACTCGTTATATAAAAGGTTCTGAACTCTAAAATAAATAAATAAAAATATTTTTCTTCTTCTTCCGTGCGTTCCGTTTCGAATATTGTTGATCTTCCTGGCTCTGTTGACCTTGTGGACAGCTGCTGTGAAGTGGCCACTATTAATCTTAGATAACCACGTTCTAAGATTCTTCAATCATGATATTCTTCTCCTTCCGGTTTCTGGTTTCCCTTTTATTTATCCCTCCACTGTGGATTGTGCAAGCTGGT
This sequence comes from Catonia carolina, assembly GCA_035578175.1. NCBI lineage: Eukaryota > Metazoa > Arthropoda > Insecta > Hemiptera > Achilidae > Catonia > Catonia carolina. Next base: position 25,297,502 of record JAQMRL010000011.1, read on the forward strand.
ATTTTTCCCCATTCATCATTACGTGACTAGATACTATTTCATATATACATAATTAAAACCAAGTGTTGGATAGTTATTCAAATCAATAAAATATAATCTAAATGTATGGGAAATTGAAAGATAATTACTTTTTATACTAAAGCTCATAGCATTGTAACTATAATATTATACATGTGAATAACGTGTACAACCAATCAGAATTGTATTGCCCTGCAAACAGTGTACAATTATTTTGGACGAATATTCTATGAAAACGTAGAAATAAATAATGAATTGCTTTATTCGCACAACTTGGATTTGTATTTTGGTTTGTTCGATTCACTGCTTGTTTGAAGAATTTGGTGTCAGTATTTTAATATGTTTAAAACTATTTTAACGCAAGTAATATTATAACTAAGTAATTTATATAAATTTTATTTGCCTTTTTCTAAGTAAACCTGATGTGGTGAGATATGAATAATTTTTTCTACAGTTTTTAGTTCGTAAAAGATCGAAGGGGGATAAAAAGTAAGAAGATTGGTATCGGAAACCAATTAGTAAAATATCGTGTACTATCATATTGTGAAAATATTCTCAGTCATTTTACGATGTAGTGTAGTTTGGTTACTACCGTGTTCTAAATTGTAAAGTTATAAATCTATTATAACTCGACCAACGGTGTTTTTCTTAACTCGTTGAGCCCGCAGGCTGGAATCACGAATGTGTCGCTATGCAGACGCTCTATTTCATTGAAGGAATGCCATGATGCCTCAAGGCGGCCGTCGATCTTCCTTATTAATTTATTTATTCATCAGCTAAGTATAGTACGGTATAAACGCTGTAGGTCCGTGGTTATAAAATTACAGGCATTTAATTTTGTATAACGAACAGGACGTAAGAAATTCAGTGCATATAAGTCGCGAATTCTCGAAAGAACAGACATTATTGGGTGAAAATGTATTGTTCATACATTCTCTAGGTAAAAAGAAATCTTTAGGAATTAAGTAAATTGCAGCATAAATGATATAAAATAAATTATTTGTTCCCGCACTTTTTTCAGACCTTTGTCTGAATTTACAATTTTTCAATTCGTTCGAAAATTCCCTAAGTTAGTAATACAGTCAATCTCCACTATAGCAATAATAAGATCAGTCTGAATGCATGTACTCTATTCAGACTAACACTGCTCATGTGCCGACAATTAAGGAAAAGCTGTAGAAGCGTAGTAAAGTGTACGACGCTTTAGTTTCAGCTGTCCCTGGGGAGACACTTGTTTTCCCTCTTTAAAACATTTGTCGACCTCACCGTGTTAATACCGCCAGTTTCAACCCGGGGACTCATCTCGCAAGTGATGAAGATAAGGAACCAAGAGGTTTTACAATCTCGTAACAAAATCCAGGGTCCATCTGGATCATATGGTAGCACCCTGTCAAGGCTCGTATTTAGGGTATTAGTCAAAGGTGTTCAACGAAGGGTGTGGACAAACCTAAAGAGACACCTCAAACTAAACTGTTCTGCATGCTAGAATGCTGTAAAACAAGAAATCAAACACCAACGTTACCCAGCGCAGCACCTGTAATGCGACCAGAGGATTTAAAAATTGTAGGTACAGTCCAAGAAAGGCTTGGTAAATGGATGGAGACTAATGTTAAGCAACAGGACTACAAAAGCAAAGCAATGACCTGGTTTGCGAAATAATTGATAATCGGTGCATGGAACATTAATTGACTGTGAATAGAGAAAAAAATAGCCAGAATTTTAAGTAAGAACGAATATACATATTTATTCTTTTAGGCATTTATTTCCGAAACTAAAAATAAACTGTAAGAGAAAGAAGTACGTAGATATTATTTAATGTTTTATAGTGTGGTCAAAGAACCCAAAATACAAGTAATGTTGTAGCACTCTAAACAGTCATGGATAATGACGATAAACAGATGGATCGTCAGTTAGTAATAATATCGAAACGCAGTGAATGTAGAGTCCCAAAGAGGACTAACTAGGCAACTGGCTTTTTCACCTTTTTTTGAATTGTATAATATTAGATAAGACTGTACAGAATTGACAATTAGTAAACAGTACTTGCTTTCTCACCTCTTATTGAACCATATTTTATCCATCTGGTATGTGGACGGAATAAATACAAATCAGTTGGCTGTAACTTAAAATCCGATCCAAATTATATTTTAAGAATTTTGTTCGTCTTTCATTTTATTTGTTCACTTAGCCAATTATTTGCGATTATGTTTTTACGATACCATTTTTTTTTTAATTACGTATATAATTTCTGACAAGTAAAAGGGAATATGCAGACTGATTCTAAAACTAACGTAAGGCGAATACATAACTCAGGGAATTGTTTACAAGAGGGATCTAAAACGAGGTCAGATCACACCAGGCAAACATGTTACATATCGTATTTTGTAGATAAACCACTTTACTCTTAATACCGTTTCACAATTTTTTTTATACAGCACCATTTGGAATTTAAAGACACCGACCCCACAACGACTGAATTTTTACAGTCTACCCACTCTAATCCGGTCGACATTGGGTTTATGATCGTAGAAACTGAGAAGTTGCAACTTTTATGATTAATTCAAAGATACACTTTTCAATTCTAGTGTTTTATTGAAGTACAAAACAAAAAAGGTGGAGTTCAAAGAAAGGAGTTTGTTATTTTACAGAATTTTAGATACCTAATATAAAATTTTGTTAAATTTTAATACGTGAGTAAGTATAACATTAATATCATTTGTTGAATTGCATCTGCTCCAACACTGTCTTTTATTAACATAAAGTTTTATGTTTTAGAGAATGTGTTAAGCCAACACAAATGTTACTGTTCTTCATTAATTAATAGCAATGTTTATCCTCAACCCCGATTTGAAGCCATGATTTGCCATTTGGTATCTGCTTTGGTTACAAACCACCTGTCTCGCTTAGCACCACCTTAGGTTCACATACGGCAGCCTGATGCCATCTAGACCTAGGCTATAAATTACCTGACCTAAAACCTCCTCCTTCAAAGTTGTCCGGTGCCGAGAAAACAGCTCAAATTTTATACCACGCCGTACAAAGCAGAATAAGTAAGAAAGAGCATTACGCATAAAGAAAATATGAGTCATCTTTCCACCTGTTGTTATTTAGCAACAACGGAAAGGAAATGACCTATTTGCTCGCAGAAACAAAGCGTTTTGATGTCATCACAATCTATCATGAACTGTTGAACCTTGGATCCCGGCAAAGTTCCTAGTTGCACTGACTACTACAACAGGTCTGGCTGTGATGTTATTATTTTGATTAACTGAATAATACCATTAATTGGTTACACATTTGCATTTCAGGGACCTTATTACATTCGAATTCACTCAGTAAACAAATGCCACGATTTAGGAGAAAATTCCTGGAACTACCCAATAAAGTTGAGTAGATTCAATAGGACCCACAAAGCATGGAAAGGTATTTTAACGATACCTGAGCCTTTTAATAAAAATTTAGTAGTAAGTATTATGGGGCTTAAATAGTTACACTTAGCAAAAAATATTCCAAAAATTTTAATTTCAAAAGTTGATTACGAACCTGAATGATTAGATTTAACATCGGGGTGTTATCGGATCCCCAGTATACAGGCTTTTCATCTCACGATTTTTGCTTGATATCCTTTGGTGAAATTTTTCCGTTCTATTATAATATAAGAACTGTGGTATAAATTTCTCCGTTCTCAAGTTCAATATATCGTGTACAATGTATCATTAACTGTACCCGTATCACGAACTGTTGAACCTAGGATCTCGGCGAAGTTCCTAGTTGCACTGACTACTACAACAGGTCTGGCTGTGATGTTATTATTTTGATTAACTGAATAATACCATTAATTGGTTTACCATTAATTAATTTTAACCAGTTTAGTGTTAAAATTCTTACAAACATTGGAAATTCAACGGTAAACAGAAATAATTACTATTTACCCTGTGAAGTTCTACAGTCGTTTTGTTGTTGTTAAATTAAAGTTGGCCCCCGGGCCACCCCGGTCAGTCAGCTGGTAAAAAGTCGTTATTATTTGTTAAGTGACATCGGTTGTGCAAGCGACTTTGTATATTGACCAGCTGACAGCCATCCATGACCAAACACTACTGGAGGTTCAAACTTAAGCATTATACACCTCAAAAATAAACCGAAAAGCAACGATTAAGTTGGGAAATTTTCAATAATGTACAGTTCTCGTAACAAACTAAAGCTAAAAAAATATGTAAAAAAGCAGAATAATAGATGTGGAATGCTGGTGTAGTTTTTAGTCGACTGAGCTACATTAGTTAATTATGAAAAAAATTAAAGAATACTGCAAACAATTTTAGTACTTAGTTAGATAATGTTAGGTTTAGTTAATTTGTTAGACCAATTGATATTCCGTTATTAATTTTTTTTCTTAGTGGCGAATGAAGTTAAGTACCATGGCAACAAATGGGCACACTTTCACTAGTTTAGCAGATATCTCTATGGATATTTGTTTTGCTATAGAAAAATATTGGTTCGACATTTTTTTACAGTGTTTTGGACAAAATGTCACTTGTGAAACAAACCAGGTACCTACATATTACTTACTACGTCACATAATATTACTAAAAATCTCACGATTCAGCTCTTAAATCATATACTGTATTGAGTAGGCCCATACAGAATAAGTCATAGTGTCCCAGAAGTTCCAAAATCAAATAAACTATTTTAAATCCGGCCACTCAAGATATTTATTAATACTTTTGTTTATAAATATTTAAAAAACTTTTAAAATTGTTAATTGTTAAAATGTTTTTTAAAATTCTTAAAATGTTTTAAAAATTTCTTGAAAGTTTTTCTGCACCAACTCTTCTAAAATTGTGTTCCTTTTTTCTTTTGATAATATTATCTTCCAATTATAAAAATGTTTTGATACTCAAAAAAGGTAAATCTACTTCTAACTCTTAAAAAGTTTTAAAACGGAATCAATTTCTAACAATCCTTTTTTTATAAGGAATGTTCTTTTTATTTTCTTTAAATTATTTTATGTTCTTATTTTTTTTTTGTTTTATTTTTTCACAACTGACGGTAGGAAATCATCTGTTGTATGTATGTTTATGTTACGTTTATGTTTATGTTTACGTTACGTGTGAAAGTATTCAGTTTGTCCTGTGAATTGTTTTTGTGTATAAATGCTTCTTATATTACAATAGTTCACTTACTGGCTGACCACTGGCCACTCATGACGATTTCCATAAACACGAGACTTAGAAATTTTAAATTTTAAGGGTGTTCTATTTGGGTCACACATATTACCTAAAATGTGGTCGTGAAATTTTATTTTTAATATGAGATGTATAATGGTTATTCTTGAAAATTTAGATTTTCGGTATATTTTGTTTTATAATATTTTAGGCATATATCTACCAGGATAACATTTCTTTACGTTAAAAATTTCTATCTACTGCCGTTTTAGAGCGAAACAAATTTCAGTTTTTTAATGTATCTGCATTGCTCTTTTTAATAATCTCAGCTGTTTGTGTAAAACTCTAACCAAAAGTTAAAGGGAAATTTACATGTGTGTGTTCATTCATTTAATTTTATATACGAGTTTTTTTTTATCGATCCCGAAAATTTTGATACGTTAGTTGGATTTTAACCAAAACCCATTAAAAGTATTACGTTGAATTTTTATACAAGGTATGCACCTCGAACATAGGCATATACTGGCGTTATTATGATTTCCTCAGATGCTCTAAATATTAGTACTATTGTGAAAAAAATGAAGAAAAAATTGTAAAGAGTTTTCTTTAATAGTTAATTTTTTTTAAATTTTCTGCTCCAACAGATTAAATTGGAAAAGCGTCAGTAGCTAGAGTAACCCAACAACCACAAATGCTTACAGTTTCATGATGTTTCATACAATATAATCAATGGTATGAAAAATGTACCTAAAAGAGCAAATTTAACACCAATGTGATACAAAGTACAACGACCGTTAAATTTTTTCGTTTTTTTGGTGTCTTCTCATATTACAAGGTGGCGGTCAATACATCGCCTCCATTCTTATCATTGAAACAGCTGCTTTGTTTATTAGTTTTACGTTAATACGTTAAGCAAAGATGCCAGTCTGTCACCCACAATAAGCTTTTTGCTGCATTAAATGCGGAACAGTGGAAGGATTTTTGAAATCATATTGAAAAAATTGAATAATAAAATTAAAGCTCTATGTAATGGTAGACATTGACAAAGATAATTTAAATCCAGATTCGGTTTCAAGTGAAAATTTATGTTTTCGGTTTATGAGACTAGTAATTGGAGCAGTCATTAATGATTACCTGCTGGAACGGAAGTAGGGGAATAATATCCATGTACATTGATGGAGGATGTTAAAACGCAAAGTTCAGTAACAAGTGATTGAATAGTCATTTTCTATACCATCTGCCGTAAAATGGTATATGTATGGACGGAATACATATAAATCAGTTAGTTTTACGTTGAACTCGATCAACTTATTGCACTTATTGCAACTTATTGCAACTTATTGCAACTTATTGCGCAGGTTATTGCAACTTATTGCAACTTATTGCAACTTATTGCAACTTATTGCAACTTATTGCGCAGGTTTTGTCCCAGTCGCGTAGTGATCATTTAATTTTTCTATACGTAGGAATTCCCTATTTCAATTTTTCATGTTATTATAATTTCTATTATATTATAAAACAATATTATTAATGTTTTATTTACTTAGTTCAAATGTTAAATTTTTACTTACGTTTTTAGGTACGTTATGAAATAAATTGTTTATTTGCTGATAATTATATGGCAATGAACAAAATGGCTCCAGAACTACCGTACGGCGAATACAGAGTAGAATTCATCTTTTACAGGAAAAACTCTAAATTGAAATCAGATCTTACTAGGCAAACATGTTACGTTATATATGCTGCAGTGCGACCACTTTACGAGATCAGACGAAATGTTAGCAGATCTGGTTAAATTATATCAAACTACAATTTTTGTTTGTTAGAATAATTTTTCAAGTTGTTTTGCTTTCACATCATGGTTTGCAAAATTTTAAAATCACTTAATGAATTCTTAATTCATTAAAAAAAATTGTAATAAATTATATTTGTCTTTACTACTGCATAAAAATGGATTAATAAATGTTTTATAAATATTGCACCATTTAATTATTTCAGTATATTATCTACATCAAATCTCTCAGTAACAATTGACTCATTATCGGTTACACAGCTTTATTAAATGGCGGTTTATAAGATGTTAAATTTTCTGGCCGCAATATGAATCTAACCTGAACCCATTGTGTTACAGACAAATATGTAATCACATCCTAATAGTGGCAGCCATCTGATAATTTTCTTTTTTGCAAACGTAATTCACTGCATGTATATAAACGAGTAATATTACATGTTACAAATATTTAAAATTGGTATGCTAACTACTGTCACTAATTGTTTATTACTGTCATTAAAAAAACCAGAAATTCAAAATTTTTGTAATATTTTTAATAATTACTTTTTTGGTAATGTTTTTTTAATACTAAAAAACGAATTTTCTTGTTATAGTTAAGTATGATATTAAAGGTTCAGTGTATCTTAGAAATCTCTCGGTATCGGTCAAATCCAAACACAGTGTTACCCGTCTAAAGAAAGCTAACCTATAATTTTCTTCTTGTTTTGTTTAGTCAATTTTTTAGTTGAGTCATTAGAAAAAAAACATTAATTTTTATCACTATTAATGATCAGAAATTATGTAACCATAAAACCCAATGGCTACTTTTATTTTCTAACAATTCCAATTTTCTATTGCTCCTCTTACTATTAACAATAAGTATTTCCTATTTATATTCGTACTTTCTCTATTAAATTCACCTAAGTAGACTAAAGCTTTGTAGTTAATCTTACTTAGGCTATTATTAAACATTCACATATTCAATAAGAAATAAACAAAATTTGTTTCTGAGTTCATAAATTTTGTAAGAAATACACAAAATACATTTATGAAATGACTATTGATCAGTTATCTAATTTTCTAAATAGGCTAAACACTTCTTGTTTTCAAACTTAACATACTATTATTATTTTTTTAAATAAAGCATTTTTATTTTCTAAAATAATATATATAATATATACATATACTCTTTCTTTATAAGGTCGGGTAAGACCTTACAAGATGATTAATGTACAACTGATTTACAATATTATTAATAATTGTGCCGCTAGTATAACGATATTCTTTAAGAAATGGTTGGCCTGGGTCTGTACAGGACAACTCCTCATTTATAAACGATCATACTAATCACCTACACCACATTGGGCCATGGGGTTGCTTTTGTTATGAATTTAATAGATTGCAAAGTACCTACATTAGGAACAATAAAAGTATAAGAGTAGTGCAGGTAAGCGTTTATTGCCAACCTACGGAAAAAATTATTTAATCCGTTGAAAAATAGTAATTATATGTAACAATTTATTCTGATGTTCTTATCAATAAAATTCAAGTTTCTATACACGTATTTTTTTTTACTTACTTAAATTACATACATTATTTTCTCAGAATTTAGTTTTCTACGTGTTGAAACAAAATAAAAAAATATTAAAAGCATTTAACACAGTTATTTTACACTAAATTTAAAGCAATGTAATTTTTAACCTGTAATTTTGTGTTTTTGTCAGTTATAATCAAGAATTTGAAATTTTTATTCATGTTAGGGTGAAAAAAATATAATTATGTTGTTTCTCTTAATTAAAGTCGTAAACATTTCATTTTAGCCTCATTTCATCTAGTTAGCTAAACCGGCTTACGAAACAAAACTTAATCGGAATCAATCTTGCTGCAGATGAGATCGAATTCAACAAAAACTTTCAACCGTTTGAATTTAAAGATGAGAATCAAACAACAATGATTGACATAATATAAAAGGTTCTGAACCCTAAAATAAATAAGTAAAATGATTTTCTTGTTCTTCCGGTGCATTGCATTTCGAATATTTTTGATCTTCCTGGCTATTGTGTCATTGTAGACAGCTGTTCTGAAGTGGCAACTATTAGTCTTAGTGAACCACGTTCTAAGATTCTTCAATCATGATATTTTTCTCCTCCCGTTTCCTGGTTTCCCTTTTATTTATCCTTCCACTGTGGATTGTGCAAGCTGGTATTTTTCCCCATTCATCATTACGTGACTAGATACTATTTCATTATACGTACTTAAAATTAGGTGTCGGACAGTTATTGAAATCAATAAAATTTTATCTAATAGGAAATTGAAACAGTAGCTAGGAAGTGGGAGTACTGGGACAACCTTGACCTTTGACCCTCCGGGCCGAGGACAAGCTTGACCTTTGACCTCGACTTTGTAAAAAAAAAAAAAAAAAAAAAAAAAAAACCCGCCAAATTTTTTTTCCCCGCCAAATTTTCAAACTCAATTTTCTCCGCAACCGCTGGGTCGATTTTGATGCGGACGGCACCCACGTGACCGGGAAATCGAGATCTACAAGATAAGTCCTAAACCTCGTCGATCTGATAACCAGGTCACGTGTTACAAGCTATCTCAGGTTCCATAGGGGATACGGCTACGGATTAAGGCTTATCTTGTAGATCTCGATCTCCTGGTCACGTGGGTACCGTCCGCGTCAAAATCGGCCTAGCGGTTGCGGAGAAAATCAGGTTTGAAAATTTAAAAAATAAAAAAATGGCAAATTTTCAAACCCGATTTTCTCCGCAACCGCTGGACCGATTTTGTTGTGGGCGGTACCCACGTGACCAGGAGATCGAGATCTTCAAGATAAGCCCTAAATCTCATCGATCTGATAACCAGGTCACGTGTTACAAACGATCTCAGGTTCCATCGGGGATACGGCTACAAATTAGGGCTTATCTTGTAGATCTCGATCCCCTGGTCACGTGGGTACCGCCCGCGTCAAAATCGGCCCAGCGGTTGCGGAGAAAATCGGGTTTGAAAATTTAAAAAAAAAATAAAAAAATGGCAAATTTTCAAACCCGATTTTCTCCGAAACCGCTGGACCGATTTTGATGTGGGCGGTACCCACGTGACCAGGAGATCGAGATCTACAAGATAAGCCCTAAATCTCATCGATCTGATAACCAGGTCACGTGTTACAAACGATCTTAGGTTCCATCGGGGATACGGCTACAAATTAGGGCTTATCTTGTAGATCCCGATCTCCCGGTCACGGGGGTACCGCCCGCATCAAAATCGGCCCAGCGGTTGAGGAGAAAATCAAGTTTGAAAATTTGAAAAAAAAAAAAAAAAAAAAAAAAAAAAAAAAAAAAAAAATGCACGTGACAGACTATTGATTCAGATGATGCAACTTGTTTATTACGAATTTAAATGTACAGTTAATTTTTTTAAATGTTGCAACGTATTATTATTTAAAATCACGAGTCGTCGAGTCAGCGATAAGTTGTTTGTTTCACAACTTGTTTATCGCAATTAATTTTTCTAAATGATGTAATACCGCAAACTCAGCGTTTCCAATGCATTAGCATAGGGTAATTATTTGTATAAAAGGCCGTGGTTTTTCCCAGTGTACCATAACTCTACTGCCAAACGTATACCGCTCTACCCTGCTTAGGTGACAGGTCAAACCCGGAGAGGCATCGATCGGTCGATAACTATTGAAAGGTAAGATGGAAACAGAACTTGTAACCAAATTTATAACACCATAATTATTTGTAGGTTAGAGTTGACGACGTAAATCTTGGTTTATTTTCAGGATGTCAGCATTCAGCACCCGGTACCTTGATTGTCCGTTCAGCAGGCATCACCTGTTCACACCCAAGGACCTGATACGACACACCGTCCACTGTTGGAAGGAGAACGGGAAGCCTGACCGTATAAAGTGTATATTTAACAGGGAGCATTATATAGAGCCGCACTTATGGACGCATCACATCACCAAGGAGTGCATGTATTCCTGGGCGATCCTAGACGAATTACCATTGGATGGCGATGAAGAGCTCCAATCATATGTAAATATACAGATTGTATAAATTAGCTGTAAGTAGGTTACTGTTCATAGTCGTTACAGAATGGCAATATGACTTGCGCTTTCAGCGCAGAGATGGATAGGCGGTATTACAGGACCCCAAGATCTCATTGCGATGAAGACATATGCAAGTTCAACAGTCAATACCGATTGCAGACCTGCTACGAGAGGAACAACAGAGCTTCACACGTACTACTGTTAGCCTACGCGATGTGCGAATTTTGCGATAGGCGTTAGTAATCTTTTGTTTTTGTCATTGTTGCAGGCGTCGACGAAAGGAGGAAGAGTACCGCAGGAGACTAATACGGTTTCGGAAAGAGCTGCTAGAACTACAGCACAGAATTCTAGTCTATTCGACCCGGAAGACCTTCGAACGCATGTCCCTCTGAATTCTTCCTCGGAAGGAGCCATTTACAGCGACAACTGGCGGATAAGCTGCGTACTAGGCGACATCGAGTGTTCGGAGGAATTCTACGGGATAATCGAGGGGACGTTCCCACAAGCCTTCGTGCATTACCTCGATCCGCTAGAGCTCATGCTAGAATTGCCTTCACCTATTTCGTTCTTCACCTTGACAGATTCGCTCAAAGACTACGTCGACAGCCTTGTGTTCGACATCGACCATGTTTGTAAAAATGGTACTGCTGAGCCGTAGGATGATGGATGCTGGTAAACCCGACCTCGAAAGATGCGGTCTGATCCACTGCTCAGACTCCAATCGCGCGACTTGTAAAGAATGCGGATGGTGGAACTCTTCCGATACCACTCTACTACACGCGAGTAAAAATCACATCCACTCGAGTCCGGAATGCAGTTTAGGCAAAGAAGTAATGGAATGTTACAGATTTTTTCAAGACGTCGCAGAAGTCTCCGAAATAATCTTTAAAGAAACATTTCAGAAGTGGCCTCATGAATCTCCTCGGGTGGACGACCTCGTAAAATCGGGGTTCTACTATACGGGTATACTAGACGTCACTGCATGTATCGAATGCGGCGTAGAGCTATACCAATGGCGAGTCGACGACGATCCAGACACCGAACATAGGAAGGCTTCGCCATATTGTCCGTTAGTAAATAGAAGAAGAAAAACTCGCAAGAGAATAAACCGAAGGTGGTAGTTGTTAAATAATAAACTCGAAGGCTGTAATATTTAATTAATAAATGTATGTATATAAAAATAACGTCTGTTTCTTTCAAAATCCTTATTTAACCTAGATATAAGCAGTGTCGCTCTCAGTGCAACGCACGATGAGCTTGAGAAGTGGTATAGCGCGCGAGCTTCACAAGCAAGCCCGCAGGAACTATCCCACCAGAAACGTAGAGCTGAAGGGTATCGACGACTTGTATCAGGCCGATCTGGTCGAGATGATCCCATACGCCAGAGTCAATAAGGGCTACAGATACATAATGACAGTAATAAATTGTTTTTCTAAATTTGCTATTGCCGTACCGCTCAAGAGCAAGACGGCTGAAGAAGTCGCTAGCGCTCTCGGCCCCATACTGAAAAAACACAAGATGCGTCATTTTCATACCGACGAGGGTAAAGAGTGGTATAACGCGTCTGTGAGGTCTCTGCTGTCCAAACACGGGATCAACCACTACTCCACTTACTCTCCGAAGAAGGCCTCGATAGTAGAGCGGTTCAACAGGACGCTGAAGGAGATGATGTGGAGAAAGTTTACAGAACGGGGCAATTACGTTTGGATAGGTCTTTTAGACGACCTCCTGTCTCAGTACAATAACAGGTCTCACAGGACTATAGGTTTCAAACCTGTAGATGTAAATAAGAGGAACGAAGGTGAGGTGCTAAGAAATATATTGTACAATACTCGTAAGAAACGCGCTCCCCAAACCGTCAAGTTTGAGCAGGGAGATAAGGTCAGGATCAGCAAGTACAAAAAGACTTTCGACAAGGGTTACATACCCAATTGGACCAATGAGGTGTTTACCGTAGATCGTATTTTGCACACCCGTCCCGTCACATACTCGCTCAAAGACGAAAAAGGACATGTGATCAAGGGTAGTTTTTACGCCCAAGAACTGAGCAAGACGAAATACGGTGACGTATTCCTCGTCGAGAAGGTATTGAGGAGAAAAGGTGACAGGTTGCTGGTCAGGTGGTTAGGACATGACAAGAGTCACGATTCATGGATCGACAAGAAAGACCTTATATAAGAGCTGTAATGTAGGTTTATCGGTTACTAGAGCAAAATGAGGTGTAGGGAGCAGAAGGAGAAACTCCCTGTCGTCAACTTAGATGTGCTTATCGAGTCGGGAGAAATAGGCGAAATGAGAAACAGACACGGTCGCCTCCTGCCGAATAGTATCAGATGTTTGGCTGTAGGACCGTCGAATTGCGGTAAGACAAACGCAATAATCAACCTACTGTTCGACCCCAACGGGCTGAGGTTCTGCAATGTGTACGTATTTTCAAAATCACTGCACCAACCCAAGTATAGGTTTTTGGAGCGGGTGTTTCATGATATGGAGGGTGTAGACTATCACGAATTCAGCGACAATGCGCAAGTCCCGCCTCCGGAAGAGGTAGAGCCCAATTCCGTGATGATGTTTGACGATGTTGTATGCGAGAAACAACACAACGTGGTAAAGTACTTTGCTATGGGGAGACATAACAACCTGGACGTATTTTACCTATGCCAGACATATAGTAAGGCGCCTAAACAGCTCGTTAGGGATAATGCAAATTTTTTACTCGTGTTCCGTCAGGACGAGCGCAACCTACGCCATATCTATAACGATCACGTAGTCCCTGATATGACTTTTGGGGAGTTCAAGAATCTGTGCGGTGAGGCGTGGTCTCGAAACATGAACGGGTTTCTAGTAGTCGACAAAGAGAGAAAAACCCTCGGCGGCCGCTATAGATTTAATTACGATACGTTCATCACCGAACTACGACCCGTTTAGACCGACATACAGCAGGAAAAAGCTGCGCAGCTAGCAGGAATAAGCTGGAAAAAGCTGCGCAGCTAGCAGGAATAAGCTGGAAAAAGCTGCGCAGCTAGCAGGAATAAGCAGGAAAAAGCTGCGCAGCTAGCAGGAAAAAGCTGCGCAGCTAGCAGGAATAAGCAGGAAAAAGCTGCGCAGCTAGCAGGAATAAGCAGGAAAAAGCTGCGCAGCTAGCAGGAATAAGCAGGAAAAAGCTGCGCAGCTAGCAGGAAAAAGCTGGAAAAAGCTGCGCAGCTAGCAGGAAAAAGCAGGAAAAAGCTGCGCAGCTAGCAGGAATAAGCAGGAAAAAGCTGCGCAGCTAGCAGGAAAAAGCTGGAAAAAGCTGCGCAGCTAGCAGGAATAAGCAGGAAAAAGCTGCGCAGCTAGCAGGAAAAAGCAGGAAAAAGCTGCGCAGCTAGCAGGAACAAGCAGGAAAAAGCTGCGCAGCTAGCAGGAATAAGCAGGAAAAAGCTTCGCAGCTAGCAGGAAAAAGCAGGAAAAAGCTGCGCAGCTAGCAGGAATAAGCAGGAAAAAGCTGCGCAGCTAGCAGGAATAAGCAGGAAAAAGCTGCGCAGCTAGCAGGAATAAGCTGCGCAGCTAGCAGGAATATGCAGGAAAAAGCTGCGCAGCTAGCAGGAATAAGCAGGAAAAAGCTGCGCAGCTAGCAGGAAAAAGCTGCGCAGCTAGCAGGAATAAGCAGGAAAAAGCTGCGCAGCTAGCAGGAATAAGCAGGAAAAAGCTGCGCAGCTAGCAGGAATAAGCAGGAAAAAGCTGCGCAGCTAGCAGGAAAAAGCTGGAAAAAGCTGCGCAGCTAGCAGGAAAAAGCAGGAAAAAGCTGCGCAGCTAGCAGGAATAAGCAGGAAAAAGCTGCGCAGCTAGCAGGAATAAGCAGGAAAAAGCTGCGCAGCTAGCAGGAACAAGCAGGAAAAAGCTGCGCAGCTAGCAGGAATAAGCAGGAAAAAGCTTCGCAGCTAGCAGGAAAAAGCAGGAAAAAGCTGCGCAGCTAGCAGGAATAAGCAGGAAAAAGCTGCGCAGCTAGCAGGAATAAGCAGGAAAAAGCTGCGCAGCTAGCAGGAATAAGCTGCGCAGCTAGCAGGAATATGCAGGAAAAAGCTGCGCAGCTAGCAGGAATAAGCAGGAAAAAGCTGCGCAGCTAGCAGGAAAAAGCAGGAAAAAGCTGCGCAGCTAGCAGGAATAAGCAGGAAAAAGCTGCGCAGCTAGCA
The DNA here is from genome assembly GCA_035578175.1 of Catonia carolina. NCBI lineage: Eukaryota > Metazoa > Arthropoda > Insecta > Hemiptera > Achilidae > Catonia > Catonia carolina. The sequence continues at coordinate 25,312,679 of JAQMRL010000011.1, forward strand.
GGAATAAGCAGGAAAAAGCTGCGCAGCTAGCAGGAAAAAGCTGGAAAAAGCTGCGCAGCTAGCAGGAATAAGCAGGAAAAAGCTGCGCAGCTAGCAGGAAAAAGCAGGAAAAAGCTGCGCAGCTAGCAGGAACAAGCAGGAAAAAGCTGCGCAGCTAGCAGGAATAAGCAGGAAAAAGCTTCGCAGCTAGCAGGAAAAAGCAGGAAAAAGCTGCGCAGCTAGCAGGAATAAGCAGGAAAAAGCTGCGCAGCTAGCAGGAATAAGCAGGAAAAAGCTGCGCAGCTAGCAGGAATAAGCTGCGCAGCTAGCAGGAATATGCAGGAAAAAGCTGCGCAGCTAGCAGGAATAAGCAGGAAAAAGCTGCGCAGCTAGCAGGAATAAGCAGGAAAAAGCTGGAAAAAGCTGTACAGTCGCAGGTCGTGTATATATTGACGGTAGTGGAAAGGTACTGCGTTAATAGACGATGAGATGGCTTCGAGACAGGTCGACGAGAATCTAGTGCTGGAGATCGCAGAGTTACGCAGGAGGATAAGAGAGAAGCAACTAGTTCTGAAGCATGGCTTGACTGAGGAAGATCTCAGGATACAGAAGCAGCTCAAACCGCTAACCGACCCACTATCGAAGCTGTTGAACGAGAAGAAAGCCGAGACCGACCCTTCCTCAACGAGCGAACCGTTGAAGGGAGTAAAGCGTAGGGATACATTGAAGCCTTTTAGGACGAAACCTGAAAAGCGGCCTTTTAGCCGGGTTAAAGCTCTTGACGATGATGATGATGATGATGATGATGATGTTGATGATGATGACGAAGAAGACAGAGTCGCAGGTAAAAGTATCGACGACTCATGGAAGGATCTGATGACCGGACCCTACAGGTATTCCAATCTGAAGAGGAGTAGCGACGGGTTCGGACCTCGGCATACTAAGAAGAAGACCTCGGACGAACCGATGGATGCGGGAGACCCCCATAGGATGGATGAGATGGATACGAGCGTCAGCCTCCCAGTAGAGTTCACGGAGGACGATGCAACTGTCGGGAATTCCGCTGAGATGAGGGACGCTTCCAGACCTCACGCCACCCCGGCGAGGACTTTACCTCGCGAGGAGGAGTTTAGCACGCCTACCACTATAGAGGAGATGCTTTCGACGCCTCTAGGTAAGGTTCGAGCTTCCGTATGGGTCAAGAACACGTTTCCCGGACGTCTGGCCCGTCAGTACATGCATGAGGCCATCACAGACTCCGACAACAATACGGATTCTACATACGGGGTACACTTCGAAGGCAGCGAATTGGTGATGGGTGATTCTACGGTACAACTCAAGCCTGACGACTCGATAATCGTCGGAGACGTATCGTACCCAGGCACGCACGGTCTGTACGAGCTGATATTCAAAAGGAAACCCGATCCGTTCATCTACTCGGAAGAAGACTTGGAGGAGTACAAAAACTTATTGGAAGCCACAAGCGCCCACAGAAGGAACAACTCGGCGCTAGGTCAAGTGAAGGCCAACACAGGGAAAAAGTACGTCTCAATCATAAGCCGGCTTTTCCCTCCGAAGCCGGACCGACCGAAGCGCGGTAAGGGTATACGAGCCGGGCCTATGATGGAGCTGAACGGAAACAGGAAGACCGAGTACGTATATTTCGACGATCCCAACGAGCTTTGCGACAGGCTTAGACTCCTCGTAGCTTCTAAAGACTCGGGCCATACGGGTCACGACAGCGAGATAAATTCAATAGTCGAGGAACTCAAAGAGCTGGGGCTTATAAGAGGAGATCTACGTCTATAACTTTTATTCTCACCATGGACACCGGAAGATCAGTACGTCATTTTCTAACCCCTTACAGGGTGACCGCCGATGGAGATATGGACATGAGAGACCGGAGAATCTGTCGAGTAGGCGTAGCCCAGTCGTATACTGACGCGGTCAATGTTAACGAGTGCATGAGACTCATCCAAGCTTATGCCGAAGATTATGGAGTCCTCGAAGTTCACGAAGAGGGCGGCGGCGAACCTTACTACGACCTTTACGGTCGCAGGATGGTGCAAGTAGGAGACCCGATCGATGAAGAAGACGCCGTCAACCTCAAGTACTTGAAAGAGTACCTATCCTCCTACGCCGAAGAGATGAAAGTTTCAGATCCCGTCAAAGACGAGCGAGTCGACGAAATTTTTAAAATGCAAGATGAGATCCAAAAGCTGCGCAAAGAGTTTGAGGACGTATCGTCACGCCTGGAGGGAAAAAGCGCATCATAAATAAGGAAACACGGGTCCTCTAGCTTCATTCCGACCTTAAAATGGGGAGATGCAACACGTTTCGCAGCAGATCGCATTCAGGAGCCGGACTGGTAGGGAGCATCGCGAGCGGAGTCTTAGGAGCTGCAGAGAACGTCGTAGGAACCGTATTGAACAAAGCGATAGACGTTTTACCCGTGGAACTCCACATACCGGGCTATCAGTACTGCGGACCGGGGACGGACCTGCAGAAGAGATTGAGAAGAGGAGACCCGGGCATCAACCCTCTCGACGCCGCGTGCAAACAGCACGACATAGCCTACCACAACCGCAAAGACTCGGCGGGCAGGGCCGAAGCAGACCGCGTGTTAGCAGATAGAGCCTGGGAGAGGGTGAGAGCGTCCGACTCCAGCATAGCGGAGAAAGCGGCCGCCTGGGCGGTGACCAACATAATGAAAGCTAAAAGCAAGTTCGGCGGGAGGATCAAGCGAAGGCAGACCGGGAAGACCGCCCGTAGGAAGACTGCCCGTAGGAAGACCGTTCGTAAGACCTCTAGCAAGACTACCCGTCGCACCACCCGCAGGACTAACCGTAGCACTACCCGACGAGGTGAGGGACTGTATTTGAAACCGTACCCTACGCAGCACGCGGGATGCGGACTAAGGAAAAAAAAACTTCGTTGAAACTTCCGAACAAACCCCTGTCCGATAGTCAATTGATGGCGGCTGCCGACGCACTCGAAATCTCGAACTTTAGAGGGGTGTTTATGCGTGACACGCTCCCCCATAGACCCTACGAAAACGAATCAGCCATCGTCAACTTGGACAGCGCGAGGAACGAAGGGACCCACTGGGTATGTTACAGGAAGACCGGTGCGGTCGTAGAGTACTTTGACAGCTACGGTAACCTGAGGCCTCCCGTAGAGCTGGTAAGGTACCTCGAGAACGGAGAAGACGGACCGAACATCATAAGATATAATTACGCCAGGAGGCAGGACTTTGATTCAGTCGTCTGCGGACATCTGTGCCTAGAGTTTCTATCGGGTAAAAATGTTGTGCCTAAGCGGTAACAGCTCTACGATCGAGGTCGATTACTTCCCTCCCATAGACCTCGGAGAGGGCCAGTGGGAGATAGGACTGGTAGATTTCATGAGCTACAACAACATACCCAACGTGCGGAAAGGGGTGAACAACCTGTTCTGCTTCGGCGACGGGATGAAGGTGGAGCTGCCCGAAGGCATGTACGAGATTGACGACATCCACTCAAAGATCAAATACGAGATGTTGGAGATGTACGGCGGAGTGAACTGCGACAGCAGCAGAGACGCGGGGCAAGACGATAACCGTACCGATGTTGAAGACGCAGGATCCCTCAAGTACCAAAAGCTCTCGAAGGAGCGGAAAAAGGAACAGAAGGGAAAAAGGAAAGAGAGATCCAGTACCGACCCTCTCGATGAGGTCCTTAAGAGATTGGAGAATGCGGCGAAAATAAGGGCCGCGAAAAGGGCGGAGGAGGAAGCTAAAGCGAAAAGGGCGGAGGAGGAAGCGAAAGCGAAAGCCTTAAGCGATGCGAAGAAGGAGAAGTCAAAGGGATCAAAGACGGAATGCCGTCCGCTCCCAAGACTTAACATGGTCGTAGACCCCACCACTCTAAAGTGCTCGATATTCTGCGGAGAAAAGGTAGACTTTACCGTACCCGGAACCATCAGAGAGGTGCTGGGGTTCGATGCGGCGATCCTCGAACCTAATAAATGGTACACGTCCCAGCGCCCTGTCAACATTACGGCCGTGAACGCCATCCGGTTGACTTGCAACATCGTGCGGGGCTCGTACACTAACGGAGCCGAAGGACATACCCTGCACGAGTTCTTCCCGCAGGTGGAACGGGGTTATAAGATAATCGAAGTTCCCAAGAACGTCATCTACCTACCCGTAAACACTTCGAGGATAGGAAGACTGACCGTCTCTGTGGTGGATCAGGACGGAAGACCGATAAGCTTTCAGAACGAAGTCATCAGCCTCAGGCTTCACCTTAAAAGACGTACGCGATGGGGTTAGTCTACCTGGAAGAGGGTTATAAAAGAACCGTACCGGACGGAGCGAAGAACATTCGTCCTGTAGAGCTCGACCCGCCACTTGGTGAAGTGAAAAAGAAGAGACTCTCCTCAGATAACGCTGCTTTTCTAAGATCGTTGGGTTTCATCGTGCTGCAGAAATGAGCTATATAATAGACGTGGGATCCTCTAACGCCGTAGCGGACGACGCCATCATAGGCATGGAGATGCATACTCACACTCCGTACGCGTCGTCGACTTTCAACAACAACGACGAGATAAGGATACCCGTGAACCAACAGGACGTGTACACCCTACCTTGCGACAGCCTGCTGTTTGTGGACGTGAAACTTTCGGCGTCCGACGGTACTTTGGATGCTGCCCTGGCTCTTTCTGACAACTGGCCCGCTTTCCTGTTTGAAGAGATAAGGCTGGAGATGAACGGTATCGAAGTGGACAGGGTGCGAAACGTCGGCGTAACGACGGCCTTGAGAAATATTCCGTCCTTCAGGTACGGGGAACAACACTCTATAGACGTCGAAGGGTGGAACAAGGACGCCGTAACGGCTATCGCCAACAGCACCACAGGTAGGCTTACGGCCCACGTCCCGCTGAAGAGGATCATGGGATTCTGCGAGGATTACCGCCGCATAATAGTCAACGCCAAGCTGGAACTTATCCTGCTAAGGTCGGCTACCGACGACCGCGCCGTGGCGGTCCCCGCAGGCAAGGACTACAATCTGACTCTTTCCAAAGTGGAGTGGAAGATGCCTTACGTCAGGCTTTCCGACCAGCACAGACTCCCGTTGCTCAGGATGGTGGATCAGGACGCACCCATATCGATGGCCTTCCGCAGATGGAACCTGTACGAGTACCCCGTCTTACCGCAGAGCACCGACGTGATTTGGACCGTCAAGTCCTCCTCCCAGGCGGATAAGCCCCGCTACGTCATAGTAGGACTGCAGACGGACAAGAAGACCAAGACGGCAGTATCAACTCATTTCGACCACTGCGAGCTCCAGGACATCAAACTCTACCTCAATTCCGTGTACTACCCGTACGAAAACGCGAAGGGAGAGTACTCGATGTTTTACGAAAACTTTAAGCGGTTCCATAAGGTCTACTACGGAGGACAGGTCAACCACCCCCTAATCGATTTCTCGACCTTCAAGACCAAAGTCCCCCTCTTCTTTATCGACTGCTCGAAGCAGAACGAGTCGCTGAACACCGGCGCCATAGACATCAGGATCGAGATCGGGTGTAAAAACAACATCCCTGCCAATACCTCCGCCTACTGCTTGATAATCACAGATTGCATCCTTCAGTACACGCCTTTAACAGGAGCCGTCAGGAGGATAAATTAGTCAGTGTGCGCTAGGTCTCGTCGTGCGCAACAACATGCCTTCCTTCATTGTAGATTTTCAGGTCATCAGACCTTCGGATTACGAGACGGTCATCAAGGAGCTGGTAGTCCTCTCGGTAGAAGGTAGCGTCAAGCATCATTATCTGTTTAAGCCTCCTTACGACTTTTACGGTGTACTCACACCGTCCAAGAAAGCGCGCATCTGGGAAGGTCAAGACAGAATAGGGATACGGTGGAACAGCGGGTTCGTCGACTACGCACAGCTCTACCGCTTGCTGACGGGAGCCGTGTCTGGCGGGAAGATATTTGTCAAAGGAAAGGAGAACAAGAAGACATTAGAGCGGCTATTGATGTGCGACGACCTAAAGATCTCAGACCTCGACGACTACGACTGTCCCTCGGTCGAACGCCTCATGTATACGCACGGGTCGGACATCCAGTGTCCGTTTTCCCACTCGGACTGCTCCCTCAAGAGGGCCGAGGCTATGAGGGCGTGGTGGAAAGAAAAGAGCGTCGTCTTCGACACGGTAAACAAAGTAGGGGAGTGCATAAAAAAGGTGTTGGACTCGGGCTTCAACAATCCTGGCCCTGAAGCCCTCCGCTACTTACCCAAGGAGTTTCTCTTGGACCATTACGGCAACTGTATATCCAACGTATACAACGACTTACCGTCATACCTCAAGAATGATAAAGAACTACTCTTGGAGATGCCCTGCGAAGAACACGCTCAACAGGAGAGCGATGACGGCGAAGACGAATGGACCATTACCAAGAAGAGAAAACACTGCATGCAATGCAGTTTTAACTGTTGCGTCAGCCAGTAAAGCCGCGTCCTGTAACCTCGATTCGTTTTTTTCTCTCACATGTACGGCTGCTTGTAGAGTCTGAACTTTTGTAACATTAGTCTAGTACTTTGATTTCAGAATATATGTATTAACTCTATTTGAACTTGTTTTTATTCATCATCCTTCTCACCTTAGATAAATAAGTATTGCTAAAGCCAGAGGGCTTTTATCGATCGTGAAGCGAAAGCGCAGCACGATGCGAGGATCTGTCGGGGACAGACCCTCCTAGCAATCGAGCACCGATCCTGCCTGCATGTATTTTAGGTACTATATACGGTTTAGGTTAAAAGAAATAAAAGACAGATTCATAAAAAAATAAAACATTTATTGATATAAGATGATGATGAAGATGAAAATGAATACATGTATGTCGATGAGCTCTTAAGTTCTTACGACTAATAATACTGATGAAACTCCAATACTGGTGCGGTTCGACGTTTAGAGGTCGGATAAAGTCGGCTAGTAGACATATGCGGGGACTAACGGGGTGTGCTAGAAGGAGACTAACCTATAATTTCTTGGAGCTCCTGCGGAATGTTCCTATGTCCGTATGCTAGGGTGTGGATGGCATCTACGGCGACGCGCTTATCATCGTAGTTGCACAGCGCAAGCTTGCTCGTCAATACAGTGCTGACTACATGCTTGCGGGATTGAAATAGCTTCATGTCCCTGTACAACCACAACGAGGGATCTTCGAGACACTTTCTGTAGTCGTCGAACGTGATGTCTTTCTTGACCACATTCTTTTTGACGCCTTTAGCCTTCTTCTTGACAATACCCTCGCCAGTCCTGAAAGTGTACAGTTTTGCTCTCATCCCTATAAACTCTGCGATGGGGATGCCGTTGCACTCGTCTTTGAACTTACCGAGCACTTTTTTGTTGGTAGTGGAATGGCACGGGTGTGTCGGGGGATAGTCGGAGGTGTCGAAGAAGGTCTTGAATTCTGGGTCCCTCATGTCACGGTAAAAGTCTGGAGTCTCGATGTCGTAGAAGAAGCTGTCTGTATCCATGTACAGGAGGTCGATTTTCGACCCGTACCTCTTCTTCATGACATCGTAATGAAATGAATACATTAAGGTCTTACTGGAGTCCAGGACTGTAGCGCCTACGTAAATAGGTTTATCTAAACGGACCGAGGTCTTGGACAGCTCGACAGCGCATAGCGACTCGTCGTAAATGATCCTGTCTTTGAAGGAGGGCTTGGCGATCAGCTTCATTAACCTCTTCGAGTTGCTAACCAGCTCCAGGTTCATGCGTTTACGGACGTTCTCCATGCACTTGCCGAAGACGGCATTGTTCAGCAGTTTGAAGAAGTCCTTCTCGAAAGCATTGCGGGCCGACTGTCTGTTAAGGGTGTTCAGGTCTATATAGGGTTTGAGCCATGCAGACTGTCGGAACTGTAGAACCCTGTGTACTTTGGTGACTTTTAGTCCGTGCGCGATAGCCTGCTTAAGGAGGGCGTAGTGGCAAACGTACTTGGTCTTGTTTTGCAGGGTGGTCAGGAGTTTGGGGTTTCTGGCTCCGGGAGGGGTCGCGTTGTCCGCCATGAACGGAAGGTCGTTGTGTGAGTCCTGCGTCTCCGCGTCTGCAGGGTACTCCACGTCCACCTCGAGGAAGAAGCCCAGCGGGGAGTCGTCAGGGATGATGCCTACATTCGATCCTATCGCGATCTTTCTCTCCTCGTCTTCAACCCAGGAAAAGTCCTTGTAGGGGAGGTTCCCGCTCATCGCCCAGCCGTATAGGTTGTTCGCGTCCACATACATGAGGTAGTTGGAGGGTAGCTCGGGGTCGAAACCTTCCACATAAGGGTTGTTGGCCTTGGCATGTTTCTTGACGCATACAGAGATTCCTCCTCGGATCCCTCTCTCCAGAAACATGTACATATCATAATCGGTTATGAGTTCCAGTTCTACTCGCGTCTTGTAGAGCATGGCGTCGAAAGAAAAACCTGGGACAGTAAAGTAATGGGCGCAATCGAGCCCGTATTCCTTCCTGCATAGAGACCTGAAATTCTCAAAGACGTCGGCTAACAGGAGGACATCGCACTTGAGGTACAAGTCAGAGTACTCCCCCAGCGTGCGGATGTTAAAACTGTCCCACACTTTCAGAGCATGACGATAGTCATCGTCTGAAATGTGCTCCCCGGTGAGGCTGCTATAGAATGCTTCCTGAGGAGGTAATTCCGTCTCATCGAGTCTCTCCCATGAGTCGGTATACTCGTAAGGGTACACGCCTTTCCTCTTCACTAGGGGCAGCTGCGTCCCGTTAAAGAAAGACTCGGTATGGGCGAAGCCTTCGGGAGGTAGGTTGCCTACCAGAGCGCTCAGGCTGCTGGCCATGAACCTAAAAGTGTCTACAAACCTCACGGCTAGCGTCTTGGTTATGTTTTTGGAGAAGGCAACGTACTTCTCCGTAGAATTAGGTATGACGGATATCCTCTTCTCGTCATAGCCGAGCTGTCTGACTATGAAATGAGAATCGTAATTGGAGGAGTTGTGGATGAAGACGGGTAAGAACTTTTGGTTCCGCCTCGACAGGTTGCATTTTGAACAGAGAGCGGTCCTATACTTTCCAGTAAGATGACAATGGTCCCTGGTGGGTCTCACCTCCGGCCCGAACGCTACATCGCACATCTGGCAACTCGTAGCAGCTTTGAACGAAAGCTCGTCCTGAGCCGTAAAGACCATAGGAACGTTACGGTCTGACGCTGCGGCTACCCGCTCGACTATTTCTTTCAGGGTCTGCATAAAATGGGCGGTTGCGTCAGGGCCTCTATAAAGCAAGGGTGTTTTCGGCACTAACTGGACGATGTCGTCGGGAAGCGACGGGTCAACTACAAAATACATCCCGTAGCTCATAGGAACGTGGCGCTCCGTGGCTATAGTGAAAGAAGATGTCGGTTTGGGGAGGTATCCTCCAGTGGGTTTCAGTATACACTCAAAATCGGCATACACAACTATTGGGACTGGGAATATGTGATGGTAATTTTTGAATTTCATCACTGGAGGAGTACCGTCATCATTAGGTTTGGGTAGGGTGATCCTGCATGGCGGATTGTCCACACAGTACTCTCTGTGAACAGTCATCGCCTCACGACCCTTAGCGTCAACGTTGTAGAAAGCGAAACACCTCTTGCATACATCGATTTGACCATTATGTTTTGTCAGCTGTAGACTGATTAACCGACTAAAATTGTTGATGAGGCAATAATGCTGAACATCGCCATTTGTAACTAGAAGGAGGTCGAAGTGATCGTCCTTTTCGACATTAGTAACGACTAGAGGTTCTATTACCTCTTTATCTGCTATCCCATATACGTTCACCGACACTCCGTTGGCCTTGGCGAAGGCCTTTACTTGACTGAGGGAAGTGGGGAACTCTACCATGCTGAAATCGTACTTGCTAAGCAGAGCATCGTAACGTCTGTCGATTCTATCCCTGTGAGGGCCTGACACATGTTTGCATAGGATGGCCCACTTGAAACACCTATTGTCTTGGTTTTTAACGTTAATAACCGCATTGCGGTTCTTTACGAACGGCGGAAGAGGTAGGTACGATGAACCTCGGAGCGGTTCGTCCATTGGGACGGAGAATACGTGATTGTAGTTTTCGAATTTCATCATCGGAGGAGTGTCATCATTAGGTTTGGACATCGTGAAACTGCATGGGGAGTTCTCTATACAGTACTCGCGGTGGGCCGCCATCTTCTCCCTACCCTTAGGATCGTCGTTATAGAAAGTGAAACACCGCTTGCATACGTCGATTTTGTGTTCATTTTTCGTCAGCTGTGAACTGATGAGCCGATTAAAATTGTTGATGTAACAATAATGCTGAGCGTCACCCTCTGCGACCAGGAGGAGATCGAAGTGATCGTCCTTTTCGACATCAGCGACGACTAGAGGTTCTATTGCCTCTTTTTCGGCTATCCCGTACACGTTGACGGACACCCCGTTGGCCTTGGCGAAGGCCTTTACTTGGTTGATAGGTGTGGGGAACTCTACCATGCTGAAGTCATACTTGTCAAGCAAGGCGTCGTATCGTCTATCGATTCTTTCCCTGTGAGGACCTGACACATGTTTACACAGGATAGCCCACTTGAAGCACCTTGCGTCGCGGTTCTTGACGTTGATAACCGCTTCGCGGTTCTTTAAGAAAGGTGGAAGGGGAAGGTATGATGAGCCTCTGAGCGGTCTATATCGGCTGATTCTGAGGAGGACGCCATCGACCGATACTAGAGACCATCCGCTCCCCTTTCCCAAGAACTCTACCTCCTCATCTACAAGCTTTTGGACGCACATGTCTACAAGCGCTCCTATATCCGACCCGGGAAAGACGCAGGTGTTGGCAGTCTTAAAACCTATATCTTGCACCTCTCCCGTCGTCACCTTCTCGTACGTGCACTCCACTAGGATGTTGAACTTGAACGCATCTAAGGAGCGCACCATCTCGCTGAGCAACGACTTCATTTCTTCCCTCAGGTGTGTCAGGAGCACCGTCACGTCCTTGAAGATGCTGTTGTCGTTCTTGCAGTAATACGTTCGGAGGTTGCATCCGAACGCATTTTCCAAGACGTGAAAACTGCCAGGCTCTGCAGCTTGTTCCAATCTCATTCGTTTGGCTTGCCTTTCCATATTTCCTGCAAAACCATATGTTTTAGTTTAACGGAAAAAGTATGGCACTTTGACATAAAAACAATGATAAACAGTTTAATACATTTATTCTATTATTAATATATAACTATAATACTATGATGGGATGCACATCCCGTCATTCTGTCTGTGGCTTCACCGCAGCGATTACTGTTTAATAAATTTATTAGAATGATATAATATTCAGTATTACATACAATGCTAAACTAATCATATGTAGTTAGTACAAATATCGTATTTAAAAAACATGCGGTTAAAACAAATCTCCCTTTATTTTTAGTATGTAAATTATTATTCCGTACTTGTAATAGTTTTATAAAAGATTCAAAGAGATATTTCATAAAAGTGCTAAAGTCTTTTAAATTTTAAAAATATTTAAAGTAGAATAAAACTCACCTTCAATTAACAGCAGGCAGAGAAGAAGAACTGTGTCTAGCAGCGTAGCAGCAGGTAAGAGAAGAAGAACTGTATCTATCAGCGTAGCAACAGGTGTGAGAAGAAGAACTGTGTCTAGCGGTGTAGAGCAGTGGTTATGATACGGTGGGAAAATCGGTGACCTTTTATATACATAATTGTCCTATGCTACTGCATTGGAAACGCTGAATCTGCAGTTCGGTTCATAATAACATGCGGTATGACGTTGTTGGTTTTTAAAATTGAAACAAACAACTTATCGCTGACTCGACGACTCGTGTAGAAAAATTAACTGTACATTTAAATTTGCAGTAAACAAGTTGCATCATCTGAATCAATAGTCTTTCACGTGCAAAGATAAAAAACGAATGACGTCATTGATAAAAACTAAAGTAATTTTTTTTTTTTTTTTTTTTTTTTTTTTTTTTTTTTTTTTTTTTTTTGGCAAAGTTCCAAACTCGATTTTCTCCGCAACCGCTGGACCGATTTTGATGCGGGTGGCACCCACGTGACCAGGAGATCGAGATCTACATGATAAGCTCTAATCCGTAGCCGTATCCCCGATGGAACCTGAGATTGCTTGTAACACGTGACCTGGTTATCGGATCGATGAGGTTTAGGGCTTATCTTGTAGATCTCGATCTCCTGGTCACGTGGATACCACCCGCATCAAAATCGGACCAGCGGTTGCGGAGAAAATCGAGTTTGAAACTTTGCCAAAAAAAAAAAAAAAAAAAAAAAAAAAAAAAATGGCGAGGATTTTTTTTTTTTTTTTTTTTTTTTTTTTTTGTAAATTTTCAAACTCGATTTTCTCCTCAACCACTGGTCCGATTTTGATGCGGGTGGTATCCACGTGACCAGGAGCTCGAGATCTACAAGATAAGCCCTAATCCGTAGCCGTATCCCCGATGGAACCTGAGATAGCTTGTAACACGTGACCTGGTTATCAGATCGACAAGGTTTAGGGCTTATCTTATAGATCTCGATCTCCTGGTCACGTGGGTGCCACCCGCATCAAAATCGGCCCAGCGGTTGCGGAGAAAATCGGGTTTGAAAATTTGCCATTTTTTTATTTTTTTAAATTTTCAAACTTGATTTTCTCCGTAACCGCTGGACCGATTTTGATGCGGGCGGTACCCACGTGACCAGGAGATCGAGATCTACATGATAAGCCCTAATCCGTAGCTGTATCCCCGATGGAACCTGAGATAGCTTTTAACACGTGACCTGGTTATCGGATCGATGAGGTTTAGGGCTTATCTTGTAGATCTCGATTTCCTGGTCACGTGGATACCGCCCGCATCAAAATCGGACCAGCGGTTGAGGAGAAAATCGAGTTTGAAAATTCACCCAAAAAAAAAAAAAAAAAAAAAAAAAAAAAGCGAGAATTTTTTTTTTTTTTTTTTTTTTTTTTTAATTTTCAAACTTGATTTTCTCCTCAACCGCTGGGCCGATTTTGATGCGGGCGGTACCCCCGTGACCGGGAGATCGGGATCTACAAGATAAGCCCTAATTTGTAGCCGTATCCCCGATGGAACCTAAGATCGTTTGTAACACGTGACCTGGTTATCAGATCGATGAGATTTAGGGCTTATCTTGTAGATCTCGATCTCCTGGTCACGTGGGTACCGCCCACATCAAAATCTGTCAAGCGGTTGCGGAGAAAATCGGGTTTGAAAATTTGCCATTTTTTTTATTTTTTTAAATTTTCAAACCTGATTTTCTCCGCAACCGCTGGGCCGATTTTGACGCGGGCGGTACCCACGTGACCAGGAGATCGAGATCTACAAGATAAGCCCTAATCCGTAGCCGTATCCCCTATGGAACCTGAGATAGCTTGTAACACGTGACCTCGTTATCGGTTCGATGAGGTTTAGGGCTTATCTTGTAGATCTCGATCTCCTGGTCACGTGGATACCACCCGCATCAAAATCGGACCAGCGGTTGAGGAGAAAATCGAGTTTGAAAATTTACCCAAAAAAAAAAAAAAAAAAAAAAAAAAAAAATATTGGCGAGAATTTTTTTTTTTTTTTTTTTTTTTTTTTTTTTTTTTTAAATTTTCAAACTTGATTTTCTCCTCAACCGCTGGGCCGATTTTGATGTGGGCGGTACCCCCGTGACCGGGAGATCGGGATCTACAAGATAAGCCCTAATTTATAGCCGTATCCCCGATGGAACCTAAGATCGTTTGTAACACGTGACCTGGTTATCAGATCGATGAGATTTAGGGCTTATCTTGTAGATCTCGATCTCCTGGTCACATGGGTACCGCCCACATCAAAATCGGTCCAGCGGTTGCGGAGAAAATCGGGTTTGAAAATTTGCCATTTTTTTTATTTTTTTAAATTTTCAAACCTGATTTTCTCCGCAACCGCTGGGCCGATTTTGACGCGGACGGTACCCACGTGACCAGGAGATCGAGATCTACAAGATAAGCCTTAATCCGTAGCCGTATCCCCTATGGAACCTGAGATAGCTTGTAACACGTGACCTGGTTATCAGATCGACGAGTTTTAGGGCTTATCTTGTAGATCTCGATCTCCCGGTCACGTGGGTGCCGTCCGCATCAAAATCGACCCAGCGGTTGCGGAGAAAATTGAGTTTGAAAATTTGGCGGGGAAAAAAAAATTGGCGGGATATTTTTTTTTTTTTTTTTTTTTTTTTTTTTTTTTTTTTTTTTTACAAAGTCGAGGTCAAAGGTCAAGCTTGTCCTCGGACCGGAGGGTCAAAGGTCAAGGTTGTCCCAGTACTCCCACTTCCTAGCTACTTGAAACATAATTACTTTTTATACTAAAGCTCGTAGCATTGTAACAATAATATATATGTGAATAATGTTAAAAACCAATCATAATTGTATTGCCCTGCAAACTGTGTACAATTATTTCTGAAGATTGTTTTATGAAAAGGTAAAAATAAATAATGAATTGCCTTATTCGCACAACTTGGTTTTGTATTTTGGTTTGTTCGATTCACTGCTTGTTTGAAGAATTTGCTGTCAGTATTTAAATACGTTTAAAACTATTTTAACGCAAGTAATATTGTAACTAAGTAGTTTATAAAAATTTTATTTCCCTTTTTTAAGTAAACCGGGTATAGTAAGTTACGATTAGTTTTTTCTAAAAGCGCAGAGTTTCGAGTTCGTAAAAGAGCGAAGGGGGATAAAAAGTAAGTAACTTAGATTGGTATCGGAAACCAATTAGTAAAATATCGTGTACTATCATATAGAGAAAATATTCTCAGTCATTTTACGATGCAGTGTAGTTTGGTTACTACCGAGTTCTTAATTTTAAAGTTATAAAACTATTATAACTCGACCAACGGTGTTTTTCTTAACTCGTTGAGCCCGCAGGCTAGAATCACGGATGTGTCGCCTTGCAGACGCTCCATTTCATTGAAGGAATGCCATGATGCCTCAAGGCGGCAGTCGGTCTTCCTTATTAATTCATTTATTCATCAGCTAAATATAATACGGTATAAACGCTGTTGGTTCGTGGTTATAAAATTACATGCATTTACTTTTGTATAACGAACAGGACGTAAGAAATTCAATGGATATAATTCGCGAATTTTCGAAGGAACAGACTTATATTGGGTGAAAATGTATTGTTAGTACTTTCTCTTGGTAAAAAGAAATCCCTAGAAATAAGTAAATTACAGCATAAATGATATAAAATAAATTATATGTACCCGAACTTCTTTCAGACCTTTGTCTGAATTTACACTTTTACTTTGATACCATTTTTTTTAATTATATAATTTCTGACAAGTAAAAGGGAATATGAAGACTGATACTAAAACTAACGTAAGGCAAATAGGCCTACATAACTCAGGGAATTGTTTACAAGAGGCATTCTAAAACGAGGTCAGATCACACCAAGCAAACATGTTACATATCGTATTTTGTAGATAGACCACTTTACTTAAAATAAATGTTAGCAGATCTGATTAAATATACTGTCTTAATACCGTTTCAAAATTTTTTTTATATAGCAGCATTTAGAATTAGAGCCGCCGTCAACACAAAGACTGGAATTTTACAGTCTATCCACACTTATCCGGTCAACTTAAGTTTATGATCGTAGAAACTGAAGAGTTGTAACTTTGATGATTAATTCAATGATACACATCTCAATTCTAGTGTTTTATTGAAGTACAAAACAAAAAAGGCGGAATTCATACAAAAGGGTTTTTTACAGAATTTTAGATACCTAATAATTATAAAATTTTGTTAAATATTAATACTTGAGTAAGTACATCATTAATATCATTTGTTGAATTGCATCTGCTCCAACATTGTACTTTACGTAGAGTTTCACTTTTTAGAGAACGTATTAAGCCGACCCAAATGTTACTGTTCTTCATTAATTAATAGCAATGTTTATTCTCAACCCCGATTGGATGCCATGGATTTCCATTTTTTATCTGCTTTGGTTCCAAACCACCTGTCTGGCTTAGCACGACGTTAAGTTCACATACGGCACCCTTATGCCATCTAGACCTAGGCTATATTACCTGACCTGAAACCCCCTTCAAAGTTGTCCGGTGCCGAGAAAACTGCTCAAATTTTATACCACGCCGTACAAAGCTGAATAAGTAAGAAAGAGCATTACGCATAAAGAAAATATTGACCTGTTGTTATTTGGCATCAACGGAAAGGAGGCGGCCTACTTCCTCGCAAAAACAAAGCGGTTTTGATGTCATCACAATGTATCATGAACTGTACCCGATATCATGAACTGTTAAACCTTGGATCCCGAAGAAGTTGCTAGTTGCACTGACTACTACAACAGGTCTGACTGTGTTGTTATTCTTTTGATTTTCTGAATAATACCATTAATTGGTTACACATTTGAATTTCAGGGACCTTATTACGTTCGAATTTACTCAGTAAACAAATGCCACGATTTAGGAGAAAATTCTTGGAACTTCTCAACAAAGATGAGAAGAGTCAATAGGACCCGCAAAGGATGGAAAACTAACTTTACGCTACCTCAACCTTTTAATAAAAATATAGTAGTAAGTAATTTAGGGCTTATATATTTACAGTTAGCAAATAATATTCCAAAAATCTTGAGTTCAAAAGTTGATTTCAAATCTGAATGATTAGATTTAACACCTGGGTGTTATCGAATCCCCCGTATATAGGCTTTTGATAACAGGATTTTTGCTTGATTTCCTTTGGTGAAATGTTTCCGTTCTATTATAGTTTAAGAACTGTGGTATAAATTTCTCCATTCTCAAAGTCAATATATCGTGTTTAACCAGTTTAGTGATAAAATTCTTGCAAACATTGGAAATTCAACGGTAAATAGATAAGATTTACCATGTGAAATTCTACAGTCGTTTTTTTGTTTTTAAATTAAAGTTGGCTCCCGAGCCAGCTCTTTCAGTCAGCTGGTAGAAAGTCGTTATTGTTTATTAAGTGACATCAGTTGGGCAAGCGACTTTGTATATTGACCAGCTAACAGCCATCTATGACCAAACTTTGGGGGTTCAAACTTATGCCTAATCAACTTTAAAAATACACCGAAAAGCAACGATCAAATTGGGAAATTGTCTATAAAGTACAGTTCCCGTAACAAACTAAAGCTAAAAAAGAAAATATGTATAGAAGCAGAATAATAGCTATGAAATTGCTGGTGTAGTTTTTAGTCGACTGAGCTACATTAAGTTAATTATGAAAAAAATTAAAGAATACTGCAAACAATTATAGTAACTAGTTAGATAATGTTAGGTTTAGATAATTTGTTGACCATTTGATATTCCGTTATTAAATTTTTTTCTTAGGTGCGAGTCAAATTAAGTACCATGGCAACAAATGGGCACACTTTCACTAGTTTAGCAGATGTCTCCATGGATATTTGTACTACTATGGAAAAATACTTTTTCGACATTCTTTCAAATTGTTTTGGACAAAATGTCACTTGTGAAACAAACCAGGTGCCTAGATATTACTTACTACGTCACATAATATTACAAAAAATCTCACGATTTAGCTCTTAAATCATAGACTGTATTGAGTAGTCCCATACAGAATGAGTCATAGTCCACTTACTGGCTGACGACTGGCCACTCATGACGATTTCCATAAACACGACAACTAGGAATTTTCAATTTTGAAGGTTTTCTATTTGGGTTACACATATCACCTAAAATGTAGTCGTGAAATTTTATTTTTAATATGAGATTTATGATGGTTATTCCTGAAAATTTAGATTTTCGGTATTTTTGTTTTTCAATATTTTAGGCATATACCAGAAAAACATTTCATTACGTCAAAAATTACTATCTACTGCCGTTTTAGAGCAAAAAAATTTCAGTTTTTTAATGGATCTGCATTTCTCGTTTTAATAATCTTAGCTGTTGGTTTAAAAATCTAATCAAAAGTTGATGGGTATTTTACGTGTTTGTTTAATTTAATTTAATTTAATATACATTTTGTTTGTTACCGGTTCCCGTAAATTTTGATATTTTATGTACATATTTATCAAAACTTTTTAAAAGTATTAGGCTGAAATTTTTACAATGTATGCACCTTGTACACGGACATATACTGGCGTTATTATGATTTCCTCAGGTGCTCTAAAAATTAGTACTATTGTGAAAAAAATGTAAAAAGTTTTTGTTACTTGTTAATTTTTTTTTTAATTTTTTGCTCCAACAGATTAAATTGAAAAAGCGTCAGTAGCTAGAGTAACCCAACAAGTACAAATGCTTACAGTTTCATGTTGTATACAATATAATCAATCGTATGAAACATGTTTCTAAATGAGCAAATTTAACACCAATGTGATAGAAAGTACAATGACCGTTAAATTTTTTCTTTTTTTTGTGACTTCTCATATTACAAGGTGGCGGTCATTACATCGCCTCCATTCTTACCATTGAAACAGCTGCTTTCTTTATTCGTTCTACGTTAATACATTAAGCAAAGATGCCAGTCTGTCACCGACCGGATGCTTTATGCTGCATTAAATGCGGAACAGTGGAAGGATTTTTGAAGTCTTGTTGAAAAAAATGAATAATAAAATTAAAGCTCTATGAATTGGTAGACAGTGACTAAGATAATTTAAATCCAGATTCGTGTTCAAGTGAAATTTTAGTTTTCGTTATATGAGACTGGTTATTGGAGCAGTCATTAATAATTACCTGCTGGAACGGCAGTAGGGGAATAATATCCATGTACATTGGTGGAGGATGTTAAAACGCTAAGTTCAGTAACAAGTGATTGAATAATCATTTTCTATCTACACGAATACTGAACTAAGAGAAAATAGAGGGCAACGCAACATATGCGTCTTCAGCCAAGTGGCATATTTTGCACTCCGACATTACCGAGTGCTCACGACGCAACAGTTGCGTCGTATAGAAAAACCACTTTTCCGAGCCGTAAACATGATTTTAAAAAAGTTAATATATACCTATCATATTATTTATTAGTGACTAACGTAATTGTTAAAAAAAATTAATCAGCACGGGAGGTCATTTAACGAAAATTTGTCAGCCGCGAATGTGTTAAAACACATTTTATCAACCATGACAGTAAATAATTTTTTAACCTATAAAAATTTTTAAAATAAATTTATTTTAAAAAAGGAAACCAAATGTTTATTTAAGTTCATGATTTTATGAGTTTTATTATGATGGTAAATCATTCTACGTTAGTAAAATGTAATATTACGCCTTCATATATATTTAGCCTACATCAAATTACGTTTGCAAACAGTAAGTTATCTGAAGGCTGCTACTATAACGATGTAATTAGCATGTTTGTCTGTAACACAATGAGTTCAGGTTAGATTCTTATTACGGCCAGAAAATTTCACATCTTATAAACCCGCCATTTAATAATGCTGTTTAACCTATAATGAGTAAATTGTTAATGCGAGATTTGATGTAGATAATATACTGAAATAATTAAATGGTGCACTTTTTGTAAAACATGTATTTATTATATTTTTGTGCAGTGGTACTGACAAATCTCTTTTTTCTTCAAAATTGTTTAATGCATTATGAATTCGTCAAGCGATTTTAAAATTATTCTGCACACCATTAGTTAAGGTGAAAACTTGAACACAAATTATTGTAGTTTGATATAATTTAACCAGATCTGCTAACATTAGCACACATTAGCAACAGTAAAGTGGCCTCACTGCAGCATATATAACTATACATGATTGCCTAGTAAGATCGGATTTCAATTTAGTATTTTTCTTGTAAAAGATTACTTCTGATTTGTATTCGCCGTACGGTAGTTCTGGAATTATACGGTTTAGTTCCTCAAAAGTATCAGAAAACAAACAATTTACTACAAAATGTACCTAATTGTAAACGTAATTGTAAATAATTAACATCTCGACTAATAAAATAAAACATGAACAATATTTTATAATTAAATAAAAGATAAAAATAATATTATAATAGCAAATTAAACCTAGGAATAGGGAATTGCTACGGTTAGAAAAATTAAGTGATCAATACGCGACTCGGACAAAACCGGCGCGACAAGTTGCGTGTTGATCGAGTTCAACGTAAGAGCCAACTTATTTGTATGTATTCCGTACATATGTAAACCTGATTACGGATGATGGTAAAGAAGATGACTATCCAATCACTAGTTACTGAACTTTGCGTTTTAATCCTCCACTAATACACATGGATATTATTCCCCTACTGCCATTTCATCAGTTAATCATCACTGACGCTGCTCCAATAACCAGTCTCTTATACCGACAACATTCATTTTCACGTGAAACCGAATTTGGATTTAAATTACGTATGTCACTGTCAATCATTACATAGAGCCTTAATTTAGTTATTTAATTTTTTCAACATGACTTCAAAAATTCTTTCACTATTCCGCATGTAATGCAGCAAAAAGCATCCGGTGGTGAGAGACTTGCATCTTTTCTTAAGGTATTAACGTAGAACTAATAAAGAAAGCAGCAGGTTCAATGGTAAGAATGGAAGGCGATGTTATAACCGCCTCCTCGTAATATGAGAAGGTACAAAAAAAGAAAAATTTAACGGTAGAGTGTACTTTGTATCACGCCAGTTTTAAATTTGCTCTTTTAGATACATTTTTGATTGGATTGATTATAATTTTATGAAATAACATGACTGTAAGCATTTGTAGGTGTTTGGTTACTCTAGCTACTGCGCTTTATCAATTGAATCCGTTGGAGCAGAAAATTAAAAACAAAATAACGAATAAAGTTTTACAGTTTTTTCTACGTTTTTTCATATTAGTATTAATATTTAGAGCATCTGAGGAAACCATAATAATGCCAGTATCCGAGGTGTGGCTATTAAATAACGAGACTAATGTAAAAAATTAAATTTTAATTTAATCCATAATCACTCATTGTCACCTTCAATATACACTTCTTTTCTACCCCTACAACGCTCCATGCATGTCTGCATTAGCAGTAATTGCAGAACAGTCGGACGTAAAACCAAAAAAAAAAAAAAAAAAAAACACTCAAATCTTGTCCCTTTTAATGCAGGTTTCACCTTAGGGGGCAGCCACATGGTACAAGATCTGGTGAAGAAGGTATGTGTTTTAATACTGAGATGCTGCACTTGGCTAGGAACCTCTTCACTGATAACGCGGAATGAGCTGGCGCATTGTCTTGGTGGAGAACACATGATTTGTACTTACACATTTTGGGGCGTTTGTTCCTTACTCCTTGACTTGGTTTAGAAATTACCTCAGGGTAGTAATATTGATTATTTATTTGACCTTCAGGAGCCCAGTGAAGGTACACAATCCCATGGGTATAAAAAAAACATCATTGCTTTAAATTTTGACTTGCTCATTCGAGCTTTATTGGCTCTCGGTGAAGTTCGGCTCTTCAAGTGCATGGTTTGGCGCTTCGTTTCCGGATCATAAGTAAAAACCACGTTTCATCACATGTTATTATCTTCTACTTGTTCCTTAAGGTGAAATCTGAATTAAAAGGGACAAGATTTGAGTCTGTGGAAGCTGTAAAAAGCGTCTGTAGAAAGCGACACGTGTCCTGAAAGAGCTCACAGAAGATGACTTCCAGCACAACGGAAAGTTTGCATGAAGCGTTGTAGGGATAGAAAAGATGTGTATTTTGAAGGTGAAAATAAGTAATTATGTATTAAATAAAAACAAAATTTTTACAACGTTAGTCACTTTATTTAATAGCCACACCTCGTATGTCCATGTACAAGATGCGTAACTGGTAAAAATGTCAGCGTAGTACTTTTAATGGGTTCTGCTAAAAATGTAGGGTACCTTAATTTTAAAATTAAAATTTACGGGAACCGGCAAAAAAACAAAATGGCACAAATAAATAATATAATGAACACAAACACGTAAATTTTCCATTAACAGTTTGTTAGAAATTTGAACCAACAGCTGAGATTATTAAAAAAATAAAGTAATGCAGATACACTAAAAAACTAAAATTCCGTTTCCTCTAAAACTATAGTAGGTATATGAATTTATGAAAATTATTCGTGTTTGGTGAAATTATAATTTTTGGGTAAACCTGCAAAATTTCATTTATCATTAAAGTAATTCTTGACGTAATCAAATGTTTTTTGGTAGATCTGTGTCTAAAATATTGAAAAACATAAAATACCGAAAATCTAAATTTTCAGTAAAAACCATCATACATCCCATATTAAAAAGAAAATTTTACGATCATATTTTAGGTAACGTGTATCACCCAAATAGAACACCTTCAAAATGTAAAGTTCCTAGCTCTCGTGTTTCTGGAAATCGTCATGAGTAAGTCAGCCGGTAAATGGATTATGACTTAACCCTCAGTCACAGTTGTGGTGTCGTTAATGATACTGGTTAGAATACATTACTCCACCATTTTTTTTAACTGAAGTTCTTGACTTTGACCATCTCAGTACCTTTTCCTTAGTGTGAGTTTGACGTGTGGTTGTGTTGTAGAACTTACAGTTTTTGTTATATTTTGAGTTTTATTCGTTGTGGTGCCATAAATGACCCCAGCACTGTGAGCTCGTAAGTTTTTATGCGGTTGACATTTTTTTGTTATAATCATTTACACAAGTTCGAGTTAATAGTTTTCATCTTTTTATGTGTTATACGTAGTTGTTATTCGATTATTTGATACTGGCATCATCTTCGCGTGAGAATATGTCTGTTTGCCATGAAAAATTTTCCGAATTTATTGTCAAATGGAAAAGGTAGTGACAATAGTAAACAAGTGCACGAAAATCATCCTGATTACCATTCTGAACATGACACAGCTTCTGAACAAGAATATGAATCTGATAATTCAGCTCATAAAAACAATCTACAAGAGTATACTGATTTCATTTACAGTCGTAATCATTTTTAGTGGTCAAAGATAAAACCCCCAAAAAACGTCAGGATTCCGGCTCATTATTTCTTAAAAACTAAGTTACCAGGACTTAAAAATAATGTGAAAAAATTCGGGGATTCTTGCACACCATTACAAATTTGGGAATGTATATTCTCTACAGAAATGATTGACGAAATCGTTAAATTTACAAATAAAAAAATTGCTGCTTACAGAGGTACATTTTCTATTGAAAAACGAACGGAACTGAATGACACCAACACTACAGAAATGTAAGCACTAATTGGTTATCTGTATTATTCATCAATATTTAAATCAAACCATGAGAGTTTACGATCAATGCATGCAACTGGCGGCTCCAGGAGAGATATATTTCGAGCCATAATATAAGCAAAACGGATTGAGGTCCTTCTGTACTGTATGCGATTTGATGACATCAAGACATGCTCTGAGAGAAAGACTAAATGGCTTAAATAAAAATGTAATTTAACTGCCTTAATGAATTAAATGTGAAATTATTAAAAAAAATATTGTTTTCCAGCACTAAGGACAGTGGTATCTTATTCGACCCCACCACTGTGGTAGTGTTCATAAAAATTTACAACTGTGACTGAGGGTTAATCTGTATCGGGCAACTAAATAAAGTCAATGATTTAAGACCAAAATTGTGAAATTTATAGTTGTAAAGTTTTAGTCTTTACAATCATTTACAATAAACTTTAAAAACTTAACAATAGTATTATTATGTGACGTAGTAAGTAATATGTACGCACCTGGTTTGTTGTACAAGTGATATTTTGTCTAAAACAATGTACTGTAACGTCGTAGAAGTATTTGTCTATCATAAAGCACACATTCCCAGAGACATCTGCTAAACTAGTGAAAGTGTGCCCATTTGTTACCAGGGTACTTACCTTGATTCGCACCTAGCAAAAAAAACGGAATATCAAATCGTCTACCGATATAACTAAACCTAATATTATTTAACTAGTTAAAAAAATGTTTGCCAAATTATTTAATTTTTTTCGTATTTAAGTCGATATAGCTCAGCCAATTGAAAACTAATCCTGAATTTCCATAGCTATTATTCTGCTATTATATTTAGGTTTTAGAGTTCAAACATCTGAACAATAAATGAAGTAGATTATAACAAGAGTACGAAGATTCCATTCTTAGTACATAAAGATCCGTGATTTCTCCACAAAAAAGGAAGTAACAAATAGGCAACCGCCATACCAACGCTAACTTTGTACAAACTATTATCTTCTGATTTTAAATCTGACAATAAAAATGTGTCCAGTTATTCATAGTCGTGCACGAATTTAATGACCTCTTGCCCGTTTCCATGTTCTGTTCTGACCCTTTAACCAAAATATGTTTTGTTTCACAACTTTCATGCACATTTACAAATACTGTAACTACATTTTGAAGTCAAATTGATAGCTGATTTATCTGCAAATTTTGAATTTAAAACAGAGATTGATTATCACTAATTTCGTTTCATTATACCTGTAATATATTAAAAATGAAACCAAAATTCTCCAAATGATCTGAAAGTCGCACCATCGCTTTTAACCTTAAGTTTTAAACTAAACAATGACTACAATTTCCAATGTTTGTATGATTTTTACCAAAAAATTGGTTAAAACGTAAAGTTCAAGGTAAATTGACTTTGCGAATGGAAAAATTTGTACCACAGTTATTATTGTAAAACGGAAAATCTCACCAAAAAGAAGCAAGCACAAATCCTGATATGAAAAGGTTTATATACTGGGTATTCAGTAATCCCGAGATTAAATCTAATCATTCTGATATGTAATCAATTTTTGAAATTAAGATTTTTCAAAATATTATTTGCTAAGTATGTTTATGTACGCCCCGAAATACTTACTACAACACTGTTATCCAAAGGCTCACGTAGCGTTAAGTTAGTTTTCCATGTTTTGTGGGTCCTGTTGAGTCTACTCAACTTAGTTGTGTAGTTCCAGGAATTTTCTCCTAAATCCTGGCATTTGTTTATTGAATGAGTTTGAACGTAATACGATCCCTGAAATGCAAATGTATAATCAAGTAATGTTATTATTCAGAAAATCAAAATAGTAATATTACGGCCAGCCCTGTGTAGTAGTCAGTGTAACTGTCTACTTCACCGGGATCTCGGGTTCGATTTCCGCACTTTTTCATCACTCTTCGTCATCTACTATCCTTCTCATTGCCTGCATTAGCTACAATTGCAAAATAGACGTATAACCAAAAAAATAAAAAATTAAATTAATTAAAAATTGTTGAATTAACGTGATAAGTTACTTTGCTTATTTTAATAACTTCTTTTTAATACTATGTTAAAAAATCGTGAGGATACGTTGTAAATAAATCATTCTTAATTGTGAAGGAAAATTATTGTAATTATATCCAATAACCACATACTTGAGATAAAACAGACAGGGCAATAAATATACTGTCCTTGATAGATTGTAATGACATCAAAACCGCTTGGTTTCTGCGAGCACATTGATCGTTTCGTTTTTCTTGTTACACCAAATAACAACAGGTGGAAAGATGACTCATATTTTCTTTATGCGTAATGCTCGTTTCTTACTTATTCCGCTTTGTTTGTTTCGTTCTTCAATAAAAAACTAGCATTGAGATGTATATCATTTAATTATGTATAAAAGTAGTAACTTCTCAGTTTCTACGATCATAAAACTAATGGTGATTGATTAAGTGTGGATAGACTGTAAAATTCCAGTTGTTGTGTGGACGACGGCGTCAAATTCTGAATGGTGCTATATGATAAAAATAAGTGTGAAACGAGTCTAAGGCAGTATTTTTAACCAGATCTCTTGACATTTCTTCTGAGTAAAGTGGTCTACCTAGAAAATACGACATGTAACATGTTTGCCCGGTGTGATCTGATCTAATTTTAGAATTAGATTATAATACATGCTGTACGTATCAAGAAATTCATAATTGAATTTTTAATTTGTATAGAATGTTGTTTTGATATCAGTACACAAGCTGCTGGTCAATAAAATTCTGAAAGCTTTTAAACTTTATTGAAATATAAAATAATTTTTGTCCAACGCTAAAAATTAGTAAAAAATTATTATAATTTCCCATACATTTAGATATTATTTTACAGATTTTGATAAAAGTGTTCGAATAACAGGATGCTAAAAAAAGGAACCTGTTTTTAATTATGTATCTCTGATACAGTATCTAGTCATATATTGACGAAAGAAAACTAACACCAACCTCTGCAATCCTTACTAGAGAGAAACGAGAAACCGAAAGGAGATTCATGTTTTGAGTAATCTTTTGTGAAATTCTTAACCTGAATAAGAATTATTTCAACATGTTACCCTCATCCACTAAACTCAAGACAGGGTTTGAAAAGGAGCTATAGTTTAAAAAATCACAACTTTATTGTAAGCCTACGTATTCCATAATAAATGAAATAATTGTCAAAGATAAGTGAAAATATCATTGTAGAGCGTCATGTATGGTTGCAGGATTAATCATTAATATCTTACTATTGATACATTATCATTATTATTCCTTTTTATGTTATCCCTCATCAATTATGGTTATGGTTATGGTTTGGGCAGTTTGCAACTGCAAACTGCCCAAAACAGACAGGTAGGTGGAGTGTCAAATTATTTACACTCAATCTGTTAGTTGCAGGGCTAAAATAAATAGTTCTGTTTCTTATCACGTGGTCAGCCAATCAAATGACTGAATCATTTAAGAACAGAAGAGGTAGAGGTGTAAAAGACACTAATCAGAGTTATCTCCTCTGAAAGTAATAAATTTCATTAAACAGCCAAGCCCTGTGGTGAATGAAGAGAAGGTGTCATTTGGAGAGTGGAAAATATGTGCTTTTCAGAGGGCCCGGCATGCTAATTAGCGTACTTTTCCACTCAGTGAGGAAGGCATGGGTAAACCACCTCACTCCTTGTTTTACTTAGTAAAACCTCTACAGGTTCAAACCAGCCTTTCGGCTGATGACCTAAACAACAACAACAGTTGCAAAAGTTTGTATCAACAAAAAAGCAATACAATTACCTACAAATTATCCTACTATTATTAGTAGTACTTACCAAAATAAAACTGAACTTAATAACTGATTAAAATAAGTAATTCGAAGATGTGTCGAAAGTATTCAGTTTTCTTAATTTAATACTGTAACTTATCGCTATTGTTGTACGTTAGCAATTCGGTATACGTTATTCTGCATTAGCAGTAATTGCAAGACAGTTGGACGTACAACCAAAAAAAAGTATTGCTGTATATTACAATTCAAATTTCAGTAAAAATACACTATATCATTTTTAATAGATACAATAAAAAATGTATACAAAAAGAAAGTCAACAAATATCTCCCAATACAGTGATGTTATTAGCGTGTTATAATATAACGCAAGGGGTTCAGGTTCGGTTCTTATTCCGGTCTGGAAATTTAACTTCTTGTAACCTGCCATTCAATAATACCGTTTAACCGATAATGTCCAGCTGAATTATTGGTATATTTATTTTTTTTAATTCCTAATATGTGTACGTGGCAATCTGTTCAATTCAGAACCATAAGCAACCCCATGACCCAATGAGATGAGGATGATGTGTATGGCGTGTGAATGAGGTGTAGTCTTGTACAGACCCAGGTCGACCACTTCTGAGAGTATGGTTAATTGAACCCCAACCATCAAAGTACACCGGCAACCATTGTCTAGTATTCAAATCTGTATGTTGTTGTTGTTTAGGTCATCAGCCGAAAGGCTGGTTTGAACCTGTAGAGGTTTTACTAAGTAAAACGAGGAGTGAGGTGGTATACCATTGCCTTCCTCACTGAGTGGAAAAGTATGCTTATCAGCATGCCGGGCCCTCTGAAAAGCACATATTTTCCACTCTGCAAATGACACCTTCACTTCATTCACCACAGGGTCTGGCTGTATAATAAAATTCATTACTTTCAGAGGAGATAACTCTGATTAGTGTCTTTTGCACCTCTACCTCTTCTGTTCTTAAATGATTCAGTCATTTAATTGGCTGACCATGTGATAAGAAACAGAACTATTTATTTTAGCCCTGAAACAAACAGATTGAATGTAAATAACTTGACACTTCACCTGCCTGTTATGGGCAGACAAATCCGTATAAAAGTAACTACCTTTACTAGGATTTGAACCAGAAACTTTCGTCTCCGAAAATCAGCTGTTAACAGCTGATTTTCGGAGACGACTTTACCTCTAGACCAACCCGGTGGGTTAATTGGTAATTGACGTATTATTTAACCAGAACTAACATTTCATCTGATTTAATCAGAACATCTGGTAACATTTCTTCTGATCTCGTAAAGTGGTCTCACAGCAAACCATAAAACATAACATGTTTGCTTGATAAGATCTGATTTCGATTTATGATTTCTCCTGTAAATGATGACTTCGCCTTTGTATTCACCGTACGGTAGTTCTGGAATCAATCTGCTTAGTCCTTCATACTTATCAGAAAATATACAATTCATTTAAAATTTGTCCTAAAAACATAATCGTAAATAGTTAACATGTGAACAAATAAAACAAAACAAAACATGATCGAAATAGTAAATATATAAATTGGAAATTAATATAGTATATAAATAGCAAATTGCCACGTCTACCAAGATGAACTGATCACTATACGAGTCGGAAGAAACCAACACGGCCAACTGCTTGGTGAAATCGAATTCCAAGTAACAGCCACCTTATTTGTACATAATCTGTCCACGTACCAGACAACCAATGAATAACAGGTCATTTTACAATTATTTAAAAAAACTTAAAGGACTGACTTGCCGAGTTGGTGCTGTTTGCGGCTCTTTCACTATTGCGTATCGATATTATCCCTTACTGTCAATCCAGCTGTTAATCATTGTTGACGATGTTCCGCCATCAATCCTTTATAACTACAACTTTCATGTTCAGTTAAACCTAAATCTAGAGTTAACAAATAAATTTCACTTTGTATTACTATACTGACCTTCAATATTAATTTCTCCCATTTTTTTAACATGATTAGGTACGACATTTCTTCATTTGATCAACAGTAAATGTACCAAAAACATCCTTTGAAAACCACAAAGCTCAATCACACTGAACTTAAATTAAAAACTCTCTTTAAAGCGTGGCTAATATTGTTTTTTATACTGATGTCAATGGATATGAGAAGAATTGCGTCTCACCGAGATGTAGATTGTACTGAAGACTGATGAATACAAGCGTGTCTTCTGTTTCATTAATTACTTTGATACTGTTGAGTATTGGCATAAAAAATAAATTTTTAAACCGTTTTTCTCATGGAACATCTGCAACACATATACAACCCAAAATTAAAACTGAAGGTTTCTAGGTATTGTGTTTCTGGATATCGCGATGAGTCGCTGGACTTCGCTTCAATATAGCAGATACACTACAAATGCCTTAGTAAAATTATTTTGGACATTTGAAAATAAAGTGGTGAACTTTAGAAAGTTAAGTAACCTAGTAATAAATAATAGAAACCTATTGTGTACGCATCTGTTATATCGTGCAACTAACATTTTGTCTGAAACAATGTTCGAAAGTATCGTAAAAGTATTTATTTACGATATCACACAAATTAACAGAGAAATCTGCTAAACTATTGTACGTGTGCCCATTTGTTGCCACGTTACTTAACTTGAGTCGTGCCTAAAAAAAAAATTAAATATCAATCAATTTTAATCTATATTCAAAAATTAATACCTCTTAATTAATGCAAATATCAGAAATTACCATCTTAACATAAGATGATTAGTTTTTTTTTTGTATTTCAGAGAAGCTTATGATTCAATTGAGTGAAAGGTATTGAATATCAATTCAATGAGCCCCTTGTCAGCTTCTGTTTTGCGTCCTTTCCTGTCCAAAGAATATTATTTTCTCAAAGTTCATGTACATTTAATAAAATACATTTTTGAACTCATACTGATAAATGATATAACTGAAATTTTCATATTAAAAACTGATTTAAAAACGGAGATTGCCCACCACTAATTTCATTTTATTATATTCTGGAAATTACTATTTAGAAATGGAATTAACAATTTCCCAATTTGATTACAAAAATGTGAAGCAGATTTTAACTTAAATTATAAAGAATTAAAACGAGTGAAAATTTTAATTTACGTGATATAATTCAGTAAACTAGTTGAAAAATTCAATTCACGCTATACACGGACAAGGTGTAAGTTACTCTGAGAACGAAGAAATATGCACTGCCATTTATGTATTGCAAAAACCTAGGGTAAAGCACTCTCACGACTTTCTCTAGCCAAAGTAAACAATATAAAACATAACATATGTTTAATCATGAGTAAACACTGTAATTGAACAAACATAACCCAATAATAATTATGATAGAACGGCGTAAAATAGAAATCAAGCTCTGTTAAACTTAAAAAATAAATAAAATGAAAAATTGACACTACACTAAACTCTCCAGAAAAAAATACTTGAAGTACAAGTTGTAGATTGTTTAATATTTTTATACTTTGATAAATACACTTTGTCGGTAAACGCATACTAAAGCCGCATTCTTATAAAGCTCCATTTATACAGAATTCGATGAACATATTATACAGAAAGTCACTAATTGACGCTAAACTAGCTTCAAATTAATTTTTTAAATTATTTAAGTTCCTACAACCTTAATTATATACCTACACTTTTCCCAAAAATGCATTCTGTGGCCCCAATCTTAAATAAAAAAATTTTTCTACGAGATCCCAGGTCTCCCAAGACTTTCAGTAGACATGACGCTTATTCTATTGTGTAGAGGATATAAAATTTAGTAAGTTACATGAGGCCATTAATAAAAATCGTAGGAGCTGTAGACAACTGCAAAAAAAGAAAATCACGCGAATACACAACTACTTTCGGTTGAACGTACTAATGAAAATGTTCGTGTCCCCTTGTGCTACCTAACTTAAGTTTTAAAATTCAACTTCGTATAGTTTCCATTTTTGAGATACTTTGTTCAAAATCACACACACACACGCGCGCGCGCGCGCGCGCGCAAATTAATCGCTAAAAACAAGATTTTTTATTTCAAGCTCTCTGAAAAAAGTGTTGTTCAGATGAATTTTAAAAATAGTCATGAAAAGAATACTTTTCTTTTATACATATTTTTATCGGGCAAGAAGTAAAAAGCAGAAATCTCACTAAAGACAAGAAGACACAAATCTTCAAACCGCTGAAAACCGGCATATACGCTCTTCAGTTTACTTAGTATTACTCTGATTTTGAAACTACTGTATTTTATAAAATCAAGATTTTCCAAAAATATTATTTACTAAGTGTGTTTATGTATGCCCCAAAATACTTACTTCATAATTGGTATCAAGAGGGTAACGTAATGTAAAGTTAGTTTTCTATGTTTTGTTGTTGTTTAGGTCAACAGCCGAAAGGCTGGTTTGAACCTGTAGAGGTTTTACTAAGTAAAACGAGGAGTGAGGTGGTTTACCATTGCCTTCCTCATTGAGTGGAAAAGTACGCTTAACAGCATGCCGGGCCCTCTGAAAAGCACATATTTTCCACTCTGCAAATGACACCTTCACTTCATTCACCACAGGGTCTGGCTGTATAGTGAAATTCATTACTTTCAGAGAAGATAACTCTGACTAGTGTTTTTTACACCTCTACCTCTTCTGTTCTTAAACGATTCAGTCATTTAATTGGCTGACCATGTGATAAGAAACAGAACTATTTATTTTAGCCCTGCAACAAACAGATTGAGTGTAAATAATTTGACACTCCACCTGTCTGTTATGGGCAGTTCTATGTTTTATGAGTCCGATTGAGTCTTCTTAACTTTGTTGTGAAATTTAAAGAATTTTCTCCTAAATCTTGGCATTTATTTACTGCATGATAGGCTATACAAGGTATAACGGCCCCTGAAATGTAAATTTATATAGATTGCAATGTTTCAACATAGTTTATATAAGAATCACAATAGTCGTGATACTGCATTACACTTTGTCACATGTAACGGGTGATTCAAAAAGAGCGCCGGGTTTTAAACGGCTGGTAAATTTTTGTTTATCGGTTGCCAACATTGTTAGACCTCATTTCTATTTCGGAGAACATTCCGATTGACGATTCAGTTGTAGTTTCCCTTGTTCGCAGTGTAGTACTCTCGCAGTCTGTGTCTAACCATGGAGAAATTTACTATTGCACAACGAGTGTTAATCGTTAAAACATTTTACCAGAGTGGAGAGAGTTATGCAGCTACTGTCAGGCGACTTCGCGGTACTCTAGGACGTAATGAAGCACCGAATGAATCAACAGTTCGCAGGCTCATGAAAAAGTTTTTTGAGACGGGTTCTCAACAGTCGACCTTAAAAGTTCTGGCCGAACTGAGCAGAACGTTGCGTTGGTTCGTGACAGTGTGGCTTTTAGCCCAGCAAAATCAATACATCGCCGTTCTCAACAATTGGATTTACGATGTTCTTCTGTACGGAGAATTCTTCGGTACGATCTCCAATATCACCCGTATAAAATTAAGTTTCTGCACGAGAAACAATGTTGTTGCTCCGTGAACGGTTCCAGGATCGCATCATTTCTCGTAATTCCGACCATCAATGGCCACCAAGGTCGTGTGACTTGACGCCTTGTGACTTTCATCTTTGGGGTCATCTGAAGTCATTGGTGTATGCCAATAAACCCCGAAACATCAATGACTTGAAGGAGAAAATTCGACGGGTTATCGGGCAAATGGAAGTCGAAACTTGTCGTGCAGTAATATCCAATTTCATGGGCAGAGTTGATGCGTGCCAGCGCAGTAGAGGAGGACACATGCATGACATCATTTTTCATACATGAAATCGGAAGATAAGATGAACTTGTTGATGTATTTATTTTCAGTTTTTCAATAAAATAAATCTCTTAATTTGATATATCAAAACCGGCGCTCTTTTTGAATCACCCTATATTTACAACATTAATATAATTATTGGATTATAGGCTGGACAAGCAATGCTGTTTTGCCATGGAGCTGAACGTGTAATATTTTCTATTTATTTCTAACTTATTTATCACGTAAAAACAAATGACAATCAAAATAAAACAAAGAAAATCGGTTTTAAGTATAATTTTAATTGATCTGATTGGCTTTTAAAAAATGAATATAGAATATTTAGATATTATTTAGTTATTATTATTATTATTTTTAAATACATTTTATCAAATCTATCTCAGCTGTTATTGAATTAATATTTAATAGTTAACCGGTTAATGTTCTTTACTTATCGTTTCTGAAGTCCGTGGCTCGCCTTAAGAGTTTCGTTCAATGTTCCGTTGGTATTTAATGTATTTCTTGCCTTAATTCAATTAACTACTGTTCTTTCACTTCAATTTCATTTCATAGATCTGTCTGTGACTTTATACTATGAATTATATAATTATAATAATTATAATTATAATTATATAACAATTATACTTTAAATTTACTTAACACATTCCATAAATCAAACCGCACACAAATAGTACCTTTCTCTTCAAACTGCCCCGGTCAACAGCACACCAAATCAAATATGCATTCACTTATATTAATTACTTTTTGTTTGATAATTTTGAAAACTTTCAAATAAATTATGAATTGGTGTTATAAATATGTATTTTTAACTTATTTGATGGTCTGTATAGATATTTCTATATATTTCTGTAATTTAAAATTTTAATAAATGTTTTTTGTAACTTTTAAACACTCTAGATTCATTTAAACATAAAAACTTTCATCACTAAATTAACACTTGATTTTTAATTATTAACTGAGATTATTAAGATTGATTTAGTAATTTAGAAATAACATTAATTAATTTAATTTAATTTTTATTAATTTTAATTTTATTAGATATAACAATTGCGTAACAACCAGATTTAATACTTCAAAATCACTTCCATCAACCCATTAATAACAAGAAAAGAGATCTGGTTTATAATTATGTAAACCTTGTACAATTCGAATTGGCACAAGCAGCGTCGGTGTTTATCTACTCCACTCTTCGCCCCTCACCTTGCAATGACGGTAAAGTCACAAAAGTATACAATCGCTTCTGTAATGTGCGATTCACGCACGTTCACTAGGTACGCTTTGTTTTCACTGTTGTTATCAATAATAATCTGTCCGACATAATGATGTGGCTAATATTTTGTTTTTATATATGGTTTTCTGTTCATTATAATTTATTCAGACCATTTTGTTTAATTAGTTGTGTGCGTCTGTAGATATAGTTTAGTGAGTTTTTGCAGTTTAGTTCTTGTAATTTATAACTTAAATTTTTAC
Source organism: Catonia carolina (assembly GCA_035578175.1). Taxonomy (NCBI): domain Eukaryota; kingdom Metazoa; phylum Arthropoda; class Insecta; order Hemiptera; family Achilidae; genus Catonia; species Catonia carolina. Next base: position 25,346,898 of record JAQMRL010000011.1, read on the forward strand.
TGGAACAAATTAAAATGGGGCATATTTTAAAATGAAATAATTATTTGTATGTTTGTACATTGAAATAAGATTGTAGATATTTGCGTACATTAAAATTTGAAGACCTTGTTAAAAGAATAGGTTATCGGTATTCGTTATGCGGAACTGTCTGTACAAATAGAACTAGAGTTGTGCCAGTTCAAATTGTCCACAGTATATTTAAGTTATAAATCACCACAAAAAGTTATCCTTTGTTTGTTGTTGTTGTTGTTTAGGTCATCAGCCGAAAGGCTGGTTTGAATCTGTAGAGGTTTTACTAAGTTAAACGAGGAGTGAGGTGGTTTACCATTGCCTTCCTCACTGAGTGGAAAAGTACGCTTATCAGCGTGCCGGGCCCTTTGAAAAGCACATATTTTCCACTCTGCAAATGACACCTTCACTTCATTCACCACAGGGTCTGGCTGTATAGTGAAATTCATTACTTTCAGAGGAGATAACTCTGATTAGTGTCACAGTACACCTCTACCTCTTCTGTTCTTAAATGATTCAGTCATTTAATTGGCTGACCATATGATAAGAAACAGAACTATTTATTTTAGCCCTGCAACGAACAGATTGAGTGTAAATAATCTGACACTCCACCTGTTTGTTATGGGCAGTATCCTTTGTTAGGATAATAATATTATTCAACACCTTTAAATATTTCAGAATATTTACAACACCTTCCTCCCACAAACTGTTAATAGAACAAACTAAAACTTAAATGAAAATTATATGAATTATAGTTTCCATATTTGGATTTCAAAATTTTACATAAAGTTTAATAATTATTTCTATTGTTCACGATTTCGGTTGTGGTGTATTGTGAAATAGTGATTGATACTTACCAGCCGCTACAATGAACCTACTACGCACGCAATTGCTTTTTGAGTTACGACATGGTAAAAATAAATTATAATTAACATAGAATGTCTTTATTTATAAAAAAATATGTAAAGTATTTTTATTGGTTAAAATTACATCAATATCTTTGGAACAGGAAGTTTTTCGGTGCCGTAACTCGTATTATCCATCTTTTTATTGTAAATATATAAATTTCTATATTATTCTAGGCCTATTACGTACATAAATTTTGAGTCGATTCAAATCATTCTAAATTATGTCCTTGTTGTTTGTTAGTCAAAAATCCATTTATTTAATATTTGATTACTTTTGCAATACCATTGTGTTTGGAATTTATTTTAATGAAATAACGACGTGGTTGAATTTCATTTATATCACAGGTGGGAACTGAAATAAATTTTTATGATAAAACCAAAAATAAGGATACGTATATGTTTTAGATAGGAAGAGTTATTAGATATTATTTAAATACAATGTTTTACAATAATACCCGATTGCCCAAATTTTAGATTTTGTAAATTACAGTAGATATAGAACATGAAATTCTTCTATGTTCTATTAAATTGTTACAGTAATAAGTTTTTTTTTGTAATCCCTCATGTGTGTACGTTGCAATCTGTTCAATTCAGAACAATAAGCAACCCCATGACCCAATGAGATGAGGATGATATGTATGACGTGTAAATGAGGTGTAGTCTTGTACAGACTCAGGCCGACCATTCCTGAGAGAGTATGGTTAATTTAACCCCAACCATCAAAGTACACCGGTAACCACTGTCTAGTATTCAAACCCGTATAAAAGTAACTACCTTTATTAGGATTTGAACCAGGAACCTTCGTCTCCGAAAATCAGCTGATAAACAGCTGATTTTGGCGACGACTTTACCTCTAGACCAACCTGATGGGTTAATTTTAAAGTGACATTATTAATGTTCAGGGTAGGACGAAAACCATAATGATTTGGTGACACAATGTCATGCTTTTCAATAAAACTAAGTAACTTAACATACATTTTATACATTTTTCATTTATTTTCGATTGGGTATTAAGCAAAGAAATTGGCATAGCAGGTAATATCATGTTCATCACCTGACATAAAAACTTAACGAATTTCAATTTTTGTGGAAAGGTACCTTCTTGAAATGTAAGATTTACAAAATGTATTAGAAGCTTAGAAAGAATAAAATCTCTTTGTGAAAAGGTACCTTCTTGAAATGTTAGATTTACAAAATGTATTAGAGGCTTAGAAAGAATAAAATCTTACAAAGTTCAAAAAAATCTAGCTTTTAAAAAGATCTGGCTCTCATAAAAGATTTGAGCCTGAAACATTGTTGTTATTTAGATTTTCAATAATTGTTTTTATTATTTCTTGACTCGTGATTGGTGCGTGGAATAGAGAAGCAGGCACCTACCTGCTTATTCCTGTCAGCTGGCTCATCTGGCTGCCCCGTATCTTCTTTCAAAATATCCTCGGCTGATTCAATTCTACTTTTCCGAACAAAACATTGAAAACATTTCTGCAATTTCTTTATAATCCTCCCTTGCTTTCAAGGTTTTTCCGCTTACAACTAGTACTTGTTTTATACATTCTTTGATGATTTATTCATCAACTATTTTTTACTTTCTCTTGCCTATATGAATATATAGGAAGGAAAGTATTGTTTTCATGTCGATTTTTCGAAATCGAGTTTTCACCGGATCTATACGTTTTCAGACCCCCTGAACCCAAAAAACATGTTTTTAGCGATTGGTCTGTGTGTGTGTATACAAAATATCTCAAGAACGGAACATTGTACGAACTTGAAACTTGAAACTTAATTTACATATCACTACCGGATCTGACACGAACATTTTCATCAAAATCGGTCAACCGGAAGTAGTAGATTATTCGTGTAATTTTTCACTTTTTGGCGATTTTTTCAAAAACTGGTCCTACGATTTTTTTAAAAATCGCCTCATTTACTAAATTTTTTATTTTCTACAAGATAGGGTAGGCGCCATGTTTGCTGAAATTCTTGGTGAGGCTGTTTTTACGTAAAACATTTTCTTTTTAAGATTGCGGCTTTAATATGCATTTTAGCGCAAAACGTTATATAATAAAAGTTGTAGAGAATGTGAAATTCTACAACTTTTAATTCAAACATTTTTTTGTATAACGCTTAGTTTAGCGGTAATTAGCAATTTTCTGTTTTTTTCTCACGAAATCTTGTGAAAAATCTATTTTTTTAAGATTTCGGCCTTAGAATGCATTTTACGACAAAAGTGTATATAATAAAATTTATAGAAAATTAAGAGATCTACAACTTTTATTTAAACATTTTTTTGTACAGTGACTAGTTTAGCGTGAATGAGCGATTTTCCGTATTTTTAAGCCAAACTGAGGTCGATTTTAATTTAGCGTATTTCACTAATGTTTATTGAGGTTAGTTTTTTGTTTATTTCTAATGTTTTATTACTAATGTTAGGTTTATTGTTAATTATTTGCATTGGCAAGAGAAAGTTGTGTGAGTGTTTCACACCAGATTTTTAATATGTTTTGAATAAAAAAATAAATGTATTCGTATAAATATTTTAATATTTATTACGTTTATTGCTATAATATTACTATATTTTAGTAAATATGTAATATTTTTGTACCAAATATGTATGTAATACATGACATTTATATGTACAGATAGGCCCTCATAACAAAGGGGATATGCTACGCCATAGCTTTAGTAAATTGCCAGGAATAAAAACACATCGTAACTCGCTGTGTCCTTCGTACAACGTTTTTTGTCATTCTCCTCGCTTCCACCTTCTCACTCGCTCAATCTCTCTCTCTCACTCATTCTCTCTCTCTCTCACTCACTCACTCACTCGCTCACTCACTCTCTCTCACTCACTCGTTCTCTCTCTCCCGCTCTCTCTCACTTTCTGTCTCTCTCTCTCTCTCTCTCTCTCTCTCTCTCTCTCTCTCTATTTCCGACAATTGAAAAAAAGCAATACGTACACCACAGAACAAACACACACGTACATGTGCGAATATGTTGCGCTCATGCTTTTCTTTTGTTATTGTTACACTTTTTTGGCGGATTTTGTCAGTAGCGGGGCAGAGACAATGTTTTCAGAAACGGACGAAACTACAGTCATAAGATACCTCTACTCCTTTCTTTTCTCTAGTTTTTAATGGTTATTCGGTTATTCAGCCCGGTTGTTACACGGGCGTAGCTGTATAATGTAAATGTAATGTAGTAAATATCAGATGTATTAAATGTTACATATTATTATATGTAATGTTTTTTTTGTCATCAGTCTCTCGACTGGTTTGATGCAGTTCTCCAACCTGTTCTATATTGCGCAAGTCGTTTCATATCTACATACCTGTAACACCCTACATCTTTTGTAATTTGCTTTATAACCTTTGCCTCCCTCTACAATTTACTCCCTCAGTATTATCCTCCATTATTAATAGCCCAATACCTGGATGTCTTAGGATATGCCCCACTAGCCAATCCCTTCTTTTGGTAAGATGTTTCCATATACTTCTTTTCTCATCCACTCGCCTAAGAACCTCTAAATTACTTATTTTGTCCACCCACCTAATCTTTAACATTTTCCTATAACACCACATTTCAAAAGCTTCTATCCTCTTCCTTTCTACAGCCCCTATCACCCACGTTTCACTTCCGTATAATGCTACACTCCAAACATAATGTTTTAAGAAATTTTCCCTAATCTGTAAATCAATGTTTGTAGTCAGTAAGCTGTTTTTCATTTCAAAGGCTTTTCTAGCTTGAGCAATTCTACTCTTGATATCACTTGTGCTTCTACCATCCTTTGTTATTTTACTCCCTAGATAGCAGAATTCCCTAACTTCCTAACTTCCTGTAATGTAGAATATCTGTTTAAAAATATGTTCGGAATGAAAAACATTTCTTTGTATAACGCTTAGTTTCGCGGTAATTTGTGATTTTCTGTTTGGGTTTTTCATTAAAATCTGTAAAAAATTGGATTTTTTAAAATGTTGGCCTTAGTTTGCATTTTAAGACAAAAGTGTATATAATAAAAATTGTAGAAAACAAATACAACTTTTATTTTAAGCATTTTTCTCTTCAGAGTCTAGTTTAGCGTGAAAGAGTGATTTCGGTATTATTAGCCAAACTAAGGTTAATTTTCATTTTGCATCATTCACTCATGATTAAGATAAGGTTATGTTTTTTGAGGTTAGTTTTTTTGTTTTTTTTCTAATGTATCATTACTAATATTAGTTTGTATTGTTCATTATTTGCATTGGCAAGAGAAAGTCGTGTGAGTGTTCACACCAGATTTTTAATCCAGTGTTAGTGCAATGGGGTAATTGATAGCCTACCAGGCTCACTATTAAAGAAGTGTAGACAAGTAACAATAGGATGAAAGGTGCTACAGGTAATCAACCTACTCTTTCACAAATAGGCCCTAGTTGTACAACATAAATCCCTTTTATAAATATAAAATCCCTTTATAAATACCCTTTATAACTATAAATATTCCTTTTATAACTTACCCTATTGTTACTTTTTCACTCTATTATCTACTCTTTTAACATTTTATGAATTAAGTACTTGAAATTTCTTGAACCATATTCGTCTTCGATATTGTCATAATAACATATTATTAATATGTATTATATTACTTTACAGTTATGTTGTCTTTTGTGAAGTTGATCGAATTATATTTTCATATCCGAACAAATTAAAAAATTTGTAGCTATAAATTATTTAGAACTGATTTTATTTTGTTTATATCTGAAGAGGTAGTCATCCCAGAAAATGAAAATGAAAACTTCTGGCTATAATTTATAAAAAAATAATAATTATAATTTATTTTAAATAAAAGAGTAATTTACTAGCAATGATCTATCATTTGAACCAAGCCAAAAAATTAATTACAGCCCCTAATATAAAGGGTGAGGTTGGAAAAGTGGGCTTTTACGGGGAATCAAATATCTCAGGACCCAAGAAAGATAATATCAACATGCTTCTTATGCTACAAAATACAGATAATTGCTGTCTATTATCTGTTGTGTGCGCTTGTATGTATTTTTTTCTTACAAGAAATTTATTGAATAAAAACCATATTTTCAAAAATGTTTATTTTATGTATTCACAAATTATTTTTTAACTAAATTCCTATTAAGGTTTTTGTAATAATCATTCCACAGATAATAGAGCAAGAAATTATGAACATTTAAAAAATAAACATCCAAATATCTCCAATACAAACCAGAATATTTAATTCCCAAGAATGTACAATCATGCAAAAAACACATTTCCGAAAAACCTAAAGTTAAAGGAACTAGTGGACCCGTGCGAATAAATTCGCACAATATTGTTCTTTTTCATTTCGTAAAATGAAGCTCGAATTTAGCATGAATTTCAAATTTAGAACTTTTTACCGAATCATAAAGAATACTCTTTAAAACCATGTAAAATTATAAAAATCCGTTCGGTAGAACTCTGTGTTTAAGAGTTTAAAGAATTCCCATTTAAAATACAAATAATTTAGGAATAATTTCACTCGCCTTGCTAGTGAGCTTTATTTTAAACAGGTGTTTTTATAACGTTTTGTCAACGTACAAACAAAGTAAACAAATGTAATTCAAAAAATTTTAAACTTCAAATAAATGCAAAATATACAACCGAAATTTAAAAAAATCATCTTCTTGAGTTGACTACCCCCTTAATATGTTTTTAAGTACATTTATTATATATCTCATTAGATTTCAGTATTATTAATAACAGACAGTTTAAAATGTAGAGAATATGAGAGGGTGTGACGTCACGTACATCATCAAAAATATAAACTAATTTTTCATGCGCACACTGAGATTTACAGAAACTTGAAAAATGGGTTCAAGATCGATTCTTATTACGGCCAGAAATATTAACATTATAATCTGCCATTCAACATTTTGGAGTTTTTAATACTACAGAGTAGCCGATAATAAGCAATTTGTTAATGCGAGATTTGATATAGATACTATACTAAAATAAATAACTGGTAATCTCTTTTTAAATCATTTTATTTATTACTTTTTGTATGTAGTAGTGTACATACAAATTTATTTTTTCTTTACATTTTTCTATTGAATTATGAATTCTACAAGGATTTTAAAATTCTTCATACCATTTTATGTGAAAGTGGAATAATTTAAAAAATTATGTTAAGAATATTACATCTGTTTGACATTTTTATCCAGATCTGCTGACATTTCGTCTGATCTCGTAAAGTGGTCTCACTGCAGAATACGCAACAAAACATGTCTGCTTGGTAAGATTAGATTTTGATTTCAAATTTCTCCTGTAAATTATGACCTCTGATTTGTATTCCCCGTACGGTAGTTCTGGAATCAATCTGCTAAATTCCAAATATGTATCAGAAAATAAACAATTCATTGGAAAAGTATCCTAAAAACATAGAAGTAAATAATTATAACGTGAACAAATGAAATAAAACACGAACAATATTGTAGTAATATTAATTGGAAATTAATAAAAATAAATACGGTTCTAATATGTCTAGCAAAATGAACTGATCACTATGCAATTTGGAAAAAACCGGTGCGACAAGTTGCTTGTTGATCGATTTCCAAGTAACAGCTATTTGATTTTTGTTTATTCCGTCCATATACCAGATTGCGTATGATTGAACAAAAGGTGTCGAAAATACTCGTTAATGTTGTTTGTGTCTATTAAGAGTTTTTATCTTAATTTACATTTTTAAGATAATTCAGTATGTGATTTGCCTAGCTAGTAATGTTTGCGCCTCCTCCACTGCTGCAAAATAAACTTCTACTCTACTGTCGTTCCAGCAGTTAATCATCACTGTCGCTGCTGCCCCTATCAGTTTCTTGTACCAACATTCGTTTCCACTTGGAATCGAATCTGGATTTAAACCAATTATTTCGCTGTCTATTACTAATTAACCTTTAACTTTATTCTTCAATTCCATTACCATGAATACAGAAATTCTTCTGTTGTTCCTCAGTTAGGCACTCCACCTGCCCATAACGGACAGGTGGAGTGTCAAATTATTTACACTCACTCTGTTCGTTGCAGGGCTAAAATAAATAGTTCTGTTTCTTATCACATGGTCAGCCAATTAAATGACTGAATCATTTATAAACAGAAGAGGTAGAGGTGTACTGTGACACTAATCAGAGTTATCTCCTCTGAAAGTAATGAATTTCATTATACGGCCAGACCCTGTGGTGAATGAAGTAAAGGTATCATTTGCAGAGTGGAAAATATGTGCTTTTCAGAGGGCCCGGCATGCTGATAAGCGTACTTTTCCACTCAGTGAGGAAGGCAATGGTAAACCACCTCATTCCTCGTTTTACTTAGTAAAACCTCTACAGGTTCAAACCAGCCTTTTGGCTGATGACCTAAACAACAACAAGTTCCTCAGTTAATGAAGCAAAAAAGCATCAGTAGACAGACAGACTGGTATTATTGCTTAACGGAGCAGTAACAAGCAGAGCAGCAGTTTCAACGGTAAAATTTGAAGGTGCATTTATGACTAGAGCCCATCTACTGTAAGAGTACTCCGCGCGAGGGAAGCACCTATAGGTTGTAAATGAAAGTTTTACACTAGTTGGCGCGTATCTACCTCTCCGCCTGACAATTATCTTGCACTAAGTTCCATCATTAAAATATCTACATCCAGCTAAAATAAATATTATCCTTTAAGCGTTTTCAATAATACCGTTCAGATTACTTGTAATTATTGTAGTTTAATAAAGAGACTCCTTAATTCATTATTTTAACCATTACATTTAACAAAACAAATTTTGTCTACTTTTGTTATGTTTACCATCTTATGTTTCAAAAACTCAACACATTCACTATCACGCATGTTAACAAAACACAGCTTACAAAACTTTTCAACTTCAGTCTACGAATAAAATCGAAACGAACCGATACAATACCAAAAGATAACTGATGACACTAAAAATGAGTTAAACACATTACAAGTGCAATCAGTTGTATTAAATTAGTCACAGACTTTCATTTTAATGATACGAAATAAACAATCTGAAATGATAAACAACGAATTGCTGGAATTGTTTACTCTCCAGTTATAATTCAAGCGCATTAATCATATTACTTGTGACCAAAAATAAAACTGAGTCTATAATAAAAACCTAATAATCATAAAATAATAATAATTTAATAATAGTAAAAATGTAACGAAAAATAACAATGTAAGTGTAACAATAGTAAAAGTTGTAGTTGTTAATGGTAAACTAATGTTCGATTCATAAAACATTTTCTAACAATTGAATTAAACGTGTTTTTATTATTTTATTAAGCTTAGAGTGACTAATTAGTGTTGTATGGAATTTTGTTTTTGATCATGCTGTGCGTATTTTTAATTAATGCACATGCTCACTTGTATTGCTGGTTGCCTTCGTCGGAGTACCTTTAGCGTAGACAGACTCTACAAGTGATATGAAAAGGAGACCAAAATAAGTTTCTTTAAATATGAAACTTCAAAATTCTAATTTAGGTAATATGTGTGACCCATATGAACATATCTTCAAAATTTTAAGTTCCCGGGTCCCTTGTTTTTGGAGTTCGTCATAAGTGAGTCAGCATGTGAGTAGACTATGACTTAATATTGTAGATTATTTATGTTGTGCTACTAAAACCAGTCAGTCATTTGAGAACAAAATCGTGAGGTTTATAAAATTGTGTGACCTATTAATAGCTACATAATAGAAATGTAATGTGTACCCACCTGGTTTGTTGTGCAACTGATATTTTGCCCAAAACAAGTTGTAACAAAGTCGTAGAAGTATTTATCCATCATAACACATAAATTTCCAGAAATATCTGTTAAACTAGTGTAAGTGTGTCCATTTGTTGCGATAGTACTTAACTTGAATCGTATCTAACGGAAAAAAAATTAAATACCATCTAACCACATGTAAAAAAATTAACTTCTAAATTAATCCAAATCGTATTTGGATCCAAAATCTTAATCTTAAGTACAATATAACATAAATATTTTAAGATTTTTTTTTGTAACTATGCAAGACTTTAATGACTCTGTATTGGTTTCTATGTTGTGTTCTCACTGACTTTTTAACAAAAATATCTTTTGTTTTTTCACACTTGTTTATTCACATGTTTATTCACACTTACAAACACCTGCATTCTGAAGTCCAATTTATGGCTCATTTCTCTGCAAATTTCGAATTCAAAACGGAAATTCCCAACATCAATTTCATTTCATTTTACATAAAAAATATAAATCAGCTTTGAAACAAAATGTTTCAAATAATCTGAGTCTTACCATCGATTTTTAACTACAAATTATAAAGAAAAAAACCAGTAGTAGAATTTTTAATGTTTGTATGATACAATTCAGTAAAATAGTTAAATAGTTATTCAATTCAAGCTATACGTAAGTTTAAGAATGGAGGAATAACATGTACCGCCGTATTGATATTCTAAAATCCAGTAACCACACCAAAGACAAGCAAGCACAAACTTTTGATCTCAAAATCCGTATATACCGGGGATTAGGTTATTCCTACGTCAACCTTGATAACTCTGATTATTAATCGATTCTTGACAAGACTTTTTGGAAATATTATCCACTAAGTGTGTTTATGTACGCCCCAAAATACTTACTACAACATTGTTATCTAGAGGGTCACGTAGCGTAAAGTTAGTGTTCCATATTTTGTAGGTCCGATTGAATCTTCTTAACTTTGTTGTGTAGTTCCAGGAATTTTCTCCTAAATCTTGGCATTTGTTTATTGAATGAATTTGAACGTAATACGGTCCCTGAAATGCAAATTTACAATACGTAATATAATTATTTAGAAAGTCAAAATAGTTACGTTACGGCAGGGCCGACCGTACACTACACTACACGGGACAACACGGGCCGTATTGTACTGGTCAAAACAACTGAAATCTACGGAGGGATCCCGGGTTTGATTCCCGGTCAGTTTTTGGCACGTGCAAATACAAGTGCAACAAACTGGTGTCCCGTTAAACGGAATTCCATTGCAATCTTAATCAGAAAACTTAATTCTTTATAAACTTATATTCATAATGTTCTATATACTACAGATATTAAACATGTTAGAATACTGACAGCAAATTCTTCCCATAAGCAGTGAATCGAACAAACCAAAATGAAAACATATATTGAACGGATCAAGCAACTCATGATTAATTTTAAGTTTTCATAAATTTTTTAAAATTTAATTTTATACAAGGTTCATATCACTACTGTTAAAAATTTGCTTATTATACCTTATTTTCGGACGTTAAAAAAAAAAAAAAAAAAAAAAAAAAAAAAAAAATATACCTTATTTATAGGAAATTATTTTTATCAGCAGCTACATCAACTTCACTTGTTGTGCTCTGCTATTTATTTATATAGGATGTTTTTATATTTCCCTAAAATTCAAACAATTTTTACTGATTCAGATAAAAGCATCATTACAGGACCGAATCTGATGTACAACTGGATAATTTAATAATTTTTTTATTAACGGTTTTTTCATTAATGTTAATATTGTGACACTTATCGCTAAGGTCCGTTTCGGGATCTAGGTAATTAAATAATTAATACACTAAAGTTCACAATTACAAATATTTATTATACTAAAAGATTTACAAAATAAATAATTAAACTAATTATCATAAGTACTACAATAAATGACTTAATAATTTACTTAAAATAAATAATAAACAACCAATAACTTAATAATTTACTTAGCATTACTTACAATCAATTTTATTGTATACACATAAAAAATGAAAACTGAATACCCAAAACTGAATAATATAGATACACAATAACTTTACACGATACACACACACACACACACACACACACACACACACACACAAAGACAGTATAACAATACCTCGGAACCGTTAACCTGATGTAACGCCTGACAGTCACTCGTCAAAGATCAAACGAATACTAACTCACTGACCGCGCTCGGGGGTCTCTTTATATAAGAGGGGTTCAGAGAGACTTCTGGAACAACACAGAGATTCGATCAATAATCTTTTTATTAGTTCTCGAAAAGTCATAACTGATGAACTGATGTAAACAAGTAACAATAGATCTATTGTAGAAATTGTTACGGGTCGACCTTTTCATAAATAATTGTACAGCAATAGACACAATAGCGTAGTCCTTTGAAACAACTTTCATGAATAGGCATCCCTTTATAGCCACCCCATTGTTAGTTTTTCATTCTATTATCCTCTCTTTACTATTTTTATGAATGAATTACATTTTACTGAAACTTTTGCGAACATGATCTTGTTCGATATTGTCACAATACGTATTTTTCATAATAGGAGAGACGTTCAATATTAACAAGTCAAATGGATGTAAAAAAACGACTCATTACTTACGACTGATAAGATAAACTCATTCAAGAACAATAAAATTTACAATACTTATCGAAATAGGCTCTTCGAATATTTCAACACATATATAACTCTGTTCTGTAACTTTTATCATTCATCAGTATTGAACAATTAACGTTGCTATTTAAACCATTTGTATATCCCTTTTTGAACGCTAAGTTTTCAACAAGCTTCTTGTCAGTTAAGTGTTTTGCAACGGACCAAATAAATGAAAATCGTTTGAAAAAGGTCTGGGTTGTAAGGAGGTTGTGGCATCATCTCTCAAACCTACTTTATGAGCGTTTCTCTCGTTCTTTGAGAGTTGTGGGATACGCACTAACATGCAAGAGAATTAAACCATTTAGAGAACGCCGTTACGTTTTCACTTAATCGAGGGTATCAGTTAATTATATGAACAAGGTATTCGGATTTATTATTTTAATACTGTAACCAACTACCGCACAATTAACGTAATGCAGTATTTATCATTTAAAATTTTGGTGAAAATTTATTATTTTTAATAGATACAGTAAAAAATGTAAACAAAAAGAAAGTTACCAGAAGACTCCCAATGTAGCGATGTTATTACCGTAATAGACTATAACGCAGTGGGCTCAGGTTCGATTCTTATTATGGCCAGGAAATTTCACGTTTTATTACCTACCTTTCAATAATACCAAATTGTTCATGCAAGGTTAGATAAAGGTTAATTACACTAAAATATGGTCGTATATTTGTAAATCAATTCATTTTTTATTTTTTCTTCAGGTTTATTCACTAAATTATTAATTCTGCAAGTGATTTTAAAATTCTGTATACCATTATGTGAAAGAGTAATATTTAGAAAAATTATCTTTACGAATAATTCTGTAGTGATAGGTATAAAAGTCTTAAATTGAAAATAGTAACTTTTCAAAAGAAGCTAATGAAAATTTAAGACAGTATAATTTGTATATTTTTTATTATTTAAGGATAGTTTTTGCAATTGTCTTTTCCAAAAATTGTTTTTATAATTTGTTATACTTTTCTTTTGTTTTCTACTTAAAAACGAAAATAAAAAACCCTTTTACGTCTATTATTAATTTATTTGTAAATATTACCCAGTCTAAACTTTTTTATCATAAGTCTCTTGACTGGCTTGATGCAGTTCTCCAAGCTGTTCTACCTTGCGCAAGTCGTTTCATATCCACATATTTGCAACACCGTACATCTTTTGTGATTTGCTTTATATAACCTATAATTATACTTAAGTTTACTGTCAATTTTTAAAAAAACTGACAATTTTTGACTTATACCTATGACTTTATACCTATCACTAGAGAATTATTGGTAATTGACATATTTTTTAACCAGATCTGCTAACATTTCGTCTGATCTCGTAAAGTGGTCTCACAGCAAAGTACGAAACATAACATGTTTGCCTGGTAAGATCTGATCTCGACTCAGAATATCTGCTGTGAAAGATGACTTCGAATTTGTATTCGCCATATGGTAGTTCTGGAATCACGTTGCTTAGTCCCTCATACGTGTCATAAAATAAACAATTCAATTGAAATGTATCCTAAAAACATAATTGTACTCGTAAATAATATTATTAACACGTGAAAGATATAAAATAAAACACGAACGAAATTTTAATAATACAAATTGGAAATAATATGAATTATTATAATTAGGAAATTTTCATGTCTAGCAACATGAACTAATCACTACACGGATCAGAAGAAATCGGCACGGCAAAATCTTGGTGATCGGATTCCATGGAATAGCCAACTGATTTGTATTTATTCCGTCCACATGCCAGATAACGTATGATTGAATAAGAGGTGACTTTGCAAGCACTGGCTATTCTAAGCAATTGTTATTCATTGTTTTACAATTTAAAAAAAACTTGAAGACCTGAATTGCCGAGCAAATGCTCTTTGTTTGTCTTGCACTGCGGATCGATATTATCTCTTATTGTCGATCCAGCTGTTAATCACGCTAACGGTTATTCCGCCATCACTCCTTAAACAAACAACTCTTATCTTCAGTTGAATCTGAATCAAAGTTAAATTATCAATTTAACTGTCTTATAATTAAGTCAAGCTTAAATTTTGTTCTTCAATTTTTTTAACATGATTACGGCATATCTTCCTCTGTTCAACAGTTTATCCATAAAAATTATCGTATGGTAAACACAAATATCACTCACCCTGAACACTCAAATTGAAAGCTGACTAAAATATTGGTTAATATGTATTTTATACTAACGCCAATGAATATTAGAAGAACTGCGTTTCACCAAGGAAAAGATTTTGCTGAATGCTGGAAAATATAAGCCTTTATTTTGTGGTTATTACTTTCTTTGAAACGTCTTTCTATTATTTACAGTAAAATGTTTAAAATCGTTTTTATGAAACCCAAATTTAAAATTAAAGGTTGCTAGGTCTCGTGTTTTTTGGAGATCTTGATGAGTCACTGGTTCGCATTAATATCGCATATACGCCTATAACTGAACTTCGTGCAAGAACCACCAATGTCACTTTTTTGTAAACTTGAGATTTATATGCAGGTGGACTCCTAACAGTCTATATTTTTACGTGCAAGTAAAACTAATGCCAGTTTGTAGTAGTTGCTGAGATAATGGATGCAACTTCACCAATGTCATGACCATTTTCTTGAAAGCGTGTGATTAATTTATGCAACAAGTGCCAATGTAGACGTTGTCACTTTGCACAGTATATTTTATGTTAAAGAACCACCAATGCCGACATTGGCTATTTTTGTAGTACGAATTTATGCCACAGTGGAGCTAATATTGACATTGGATTTTCTTACATTTTGTATTCCCGTATTCTTTTTGTAACGGCTACAAGTTACTACTCGTCCGGTGTACTTCAGAGGTGTCATTTCGTACAAAGTTCGGTTGCATGTGAGATTGGTGAGATTGGTGAGACAAAGTTCGGTTGCATCTTCTGCACAGCACCTACTTCCCACCCTACATATGACACCTTCACTTCATTCACATAGTGTCTGCCTATGTAATGAAATTCATTACTCTCAAAGGAGATAACCCTGACTAGTGCCTTTTACACTTTATCTCTTTTTTGCTTAAATGCATCAGTCATGTCGTAATTGGCTGACCATGTGATGAGAAACATAACTATATTTTTAAAACCTTGGAACTAGCAGATCGAGTGTAAATAGTTTAACACTTCACCGTCCTGTTATAGGCAATAAATATTTTAGTTATTTAGAACTGTTGAGGATAATTTTAACAGTAGCAGTAATATTATTCAGGTACTGAATTAACAAAATTGAATTTAATTTAAAATAATAAAGTATCTAACTATAGGCATGACTTAATGTTTTAATTTGAGATGGAGAATTTGGAAGACGGCTCGACTATGCTAAGAAGAGTTTGTGCATTCAAAATTTATATATATTTTTAATTTATGTAGAAATTTATTATCATTATTTTTTACAATTAGTTTGTTATGATCGCATCAACATTTTTAGTTTGCAACTCCATTACATAATAAATACAATTTATATAACAAAGTATTACAATAATGCACGATAGGTCTACAATAATGATTTACAATTAAACGATTCAGAAATTTTGTGTAGTGTGTAAGTAGTTAATTCAACCTTAGTAACTGTACACTAAATGTAATTGTCTCCTAATTGTATTCAAGGATTCTAAAGGATAATGTTGTACAATTAACTTCGTGTTGCAGTGGCTACAATTATTAGGTTCTTGTTGTTCATGAGGTGACTGTGTGAACTATTCGTAGTCATATACGTCCCGCTTGCACAAGTGTGTTATCAAAAATTTCTGTTTCTAAGTCTTCAGTGTCAGTCTATACTAAGTGTAGGTTAGTGCTGTCTTCCACTGCTCATTCCAAATTTATTCCAACTTTTTTTATCATCTTCCGTAGATCGGTAGGTTTTTTCTCCTGCTGCTGGTCTTCGCAGTTTGTCTTCTTTTTCTTCATCATCCGGTTAGCGGACTTACTAACACCATGAAGTATGTCGTCATCGTTTGGAACATCACCAACAATAATCTTTTCTTTTTTTTGCGCCCTGGAGACTCCAGGAGGAGTATAGGACATATCAGCTATAACACCTGAAATATATATAAGGATCACACAATGTATCACTACTATCAAGAAAGAAATTCTTGTACGCTATAAAAAGTTTCACCGATCAAGTAATTTTTCAGATTCTTTTTAAAGGAATTCAAATCTTCACAACATTTTAAAAATGGGGGTAATTTATTCATGAATTTTCTCCCTGCATACGTAGGTTTTTGTTCAAACAATTTTGTGGAGTGATTAGCCACATAATAATCATTTCTGTTTCTCGTGTTATGATTGTGGACATTGAAATTTTGCATAAAATTATTTTGCCTAACATACAAAATCACCTCAAAAATGTAAAGAGAGGGAACTGTAAGCATTTAAGCTCCTTAAATAGTGGCCTGCATGAGGATAGCTCGTTAGCTCCCACCATACACCTAATAGCTTTCTTTTGAATTTTAAAAACCCTATTCATATTACCCATGCTAGAATTACCCCATACTAAGATACCATAACGGATATGAGACAAAATGAGGCCATGATAAGCTGCCATTAGTAATTTTTTATCATTTAATCTGGCAATTTGTTTTAGTGCAAATACCCCAGATGATATTTTACTACAAACTTGATTGGTATAGAAATCCCAAGACAAAGATCTATCTAGAGATACACCCAGGAACTTCACTGTTTCTACATGCTCTAAACTATTATTATGAATAAATACATCCACTTCTCTACTTTCTTTAACGTTATGTTTATTTTTAAACTGAGTAAAAGTACTGACACTTTTTCCCATTAACTGTTAATAACATTTGATTCAAAAACTTTACTACGGACTCTATGTTAACATGTGTACTTACTTCAAGAGCATCTACCAGTAAACTGTTACTGATTACTGAAGTATCATCAGCAAACAACAAAGCTCTGCCATTAGGTATGACTTCTGGTAGCCTATTAATGTACAATAGAAACAGAATTGGACCTAAAACTGACCCTTGTGGAACTCCTGCTTTGACTTCAAGCTTTCCAGATACAAACTTTGTAAGTTTCCCTCTAACAACCCTAGTTAACTCCACACACTGTAATCTCTTAATAAGGTAAGATTGAAACCATTTCAATTCTACATCCCTAACGCCTAATGACTCTAATGTTTTCAATAAAATTTCTTGATCAACACAATCGAAAGCTTTACTCAGATCCAGAAACAATGCCAATGCTTTCTCCCCGGTATTCAATATATCAACTACTTGCTCCACAAGTGAAACTATTGCAGTTTTAGTTGATCTACCTTTTTGGAAACCTAATGATCTTCTGAGATGATTAGGTTTTCAGTCAAGAAACTGATTAACCTAATAAACACTACCTTTTCAAAAATTTTACTGATTTAAAAGTTTAAAATACTTATAAACCTATAATTTTCAACTAACTGGCTATCTCCATTCTTAAATATAGGCAATATTTTAGCCTCCTTCAGTTTGTTTGGAAATACACCTGTTTCGAGTGAGAAGTTAATCAAATGAAGGAGAGGAGTAATTAAAAGACGTTTACATTCTTCAACAATTATACTAGAAATCCCATCTAACCCACGTGTTCTTACTTTTCAAACTATCAATAACTGATTCTAATTCCTCACTTGGAACTAGGCTAAATAAGAATTGATTTACTCCTTGTTACCTTTTGGATCATAACATCTGTTATGATGACAATCTGATAACAATCTGTTCATAAACCGTGATGAAATTCTCTAGAGTAACTTCGTTACTGGCGTTTCCAGTTGACAGAAATCAAAAGAATCTACCTTCAAACTCACAGAGAAATCATAATACAACACACACATTCATTACGCACATTCGTACTTATCGTATAACACTATTTTGTTATATCAAGATATTTATTCGTTAAATCGAGAAAAATTTACATATAGTTTCATTATAATGTCACGGTGCAGTAAAAAAAATCGTATAATCAAGGTTTTCGTTATATCGAAGTTTGCTATATTGAAATTCGACTGTATATGTATATTTTAAATTGACACTGGCCAGCCCGATTGTGCAGTAGTCAACGTAACTGGCCTTTATGTGGGAGTCCCGGGTAGATGCCCGGTCCAGGTCTGGCATTTTTTCATCACTTATTTCTATTTGTCACCATTCATCGTCTAAATTTGAAGAATTGTACAAAACGGACGCCAAACCGAAACAAAGTAACTGACTTGTCAGTTTTGCATTGTTTTATGTATTGCGGTAAAAATTTCATACAGCAAAGGAGAGTTGCGTGTTGCATGTTCACTTTAATTCATAAAATCTGAAATTAGGGCTAGTTGAATACAACATGCTAAACTACTGTGTTCAATAGTTTCAAAAAATCCATCTTGTCTAACAAATATTTCCTTACTTTTGGTTACATCATTAAAATCGCTTTTTATTCCCAACTATGATATGGATAAAATTCAACTACGTTATCTCATTAAAAAATTTCGAACACAATGGTATTGCAAAATTAATAGAAAATCAGATAAATACATTTTTTAATATAAATAATAACAAGGAAGAATCTATAGGACATACTCATAATTTGGAATGATTTTAATCAAATAAAAATAGGCATAGTACACGAAAATGGAAATTTATATTGTTTACAATAAAAAGATGGAAATAAAAGTTACTACACAGGAACACTTTTTGTTTGTATGTGGACTGTTATCATTTTTACCAATAAAACAACTATACCACTCAGGTAAGGCATATTTTCATACGTTACAAAAAATTATTTAATGTTTCATTACACACAAAGTTACAACCCAACGTCGTCGCTAATGACCATTGTAGTTGATGTGACGTTAAAATAGTTAATAGCCGGCCGCATTGGCGTAGTTGGAAACTTATTCGCCTCTCATCAATAGGTTCTTGGAATCTCACTCAGGCACGGCATATTTTCATACTTCACAGTTACAAGCCAACGTCGTCGCTAATGACCGCTGTAGTTGATGCAACGTTATAAACAAAGAAAAAAATAGTTTATTTATTATTAACTGATGGTAAATATCTACAATAAATACGAATTACGATGAATAATTAACAAGATAAATAATGTGAATAAAATTCGGTTCATTAAATAAAATGAAACTTTTTGAGGGTCAAGCTGGCAACCTCAGCAAAAGTTAATCAGCTGTTCAATCGTAATTTGATAAAAACATAACCCTTTTTGTTCAATTCAAAATATCAATTCGAAATACTTTCTGTTCAATTCAAAATATCAATTCGAAATACTTTCACCCCTCCGAAGTAAAATCTGAAATTTCGAGATTACCACGTAAGAAGTCACCGGGATATGATTTAATAACAGCTGACATACTTAAACACTTACCGCGGAAAGCGCTCGTTCTCCTTACTACAATCTTCAATAGTATATTGCGCACGACACATTTCCCTTCTCAGTGGAAGTATGCAGAAATAGTAATGATACAAAAACCGAACAAACCTTTTCATTTACCTTCCTCCTACCGACCAATAAGCCTCCTCTCAGTACCTTCAAAAATTTTCGAAAAACTCCTTTACAAGCGCATCCTTCCGCTGGTTCATGAAATACTACCTCCACATCAATTCGGATTCCGCACTCAACACTCCACTACACAACAACTGCACAGGGTGACTGATTACATAGCTTCGTCTATGGAACAAAAGATGTATGTGTCCGCAGGCTTCCTGGATGTCGCTCAAGCTTTTGACAGAGTTTGGCATACAGGTCTTTTACACAAACTGAAAGAAATACTACCATTTACCTACTACCTTATCATAAATTCCTTCCTATCTGACAGATTCTTTAGAATTCGTTTAGGATCGTCCTACTCAAATTTCTTTATTGTCTTAGCCGGCGTGCCTCAGGGCTCAATTTTAGCCCCACTTCTCTATTCTGTATACACTTCAGACCTACCGACCCTACCCCAGACCCTCACTGCTACCTACGCTGACGACACAGCGATATTAGCCCGAGACCAAAACTCTATACACGCTTCACTAACACTCCAACATCATCTCAATCTTGTACACGAATGGTGTAAAACATGGAAAATAAAACTTA
The DNA here is from genome assembly GCA_035578175.1 of Catonia carolina. Lineage (NCBI taxonomy): Eukaryota > Metazoa > Arthropoda > Insecta > Hemiptera > Achilidae > Catonia > Catonia carolina. The sequence continues at coordinate 25,367,329 of JAQMRL010000011.1, forward strand.
ATACGACAAAATCTCTTCACGTAACTTTCACACTGCGTCATAGTGATTGCCCACCAGTATACATAGACAATGAACCTCTCACAAAAACAGATACGGTCAAGTATCTCGGTCTGGCTTTTGATAAACGACTAACTTGGAGCACACACATCAAACGGAAACGTTTATTACTGAATTCCCGACTTAAACTTCTATATTCCCTACTTCACAAACGATCAAAATTACCAATGGCACAAAAATTACGCATATATTGTTCTCTTTTGAAACCTATTTGGACCTACGGATCCCAAATTTACGGTTCAACCAAACCCTCTAACTTGCAACGAATTCAAGCATTCCAGTCAAAAACTTTACGCCTTATAGCAAAAGCACCTCTTTACGTTAGCAACAAAACCTTACATACAGATTTGAAAACACCACTTGTACAAAATTCCATTGAATACCTATACAAACGCTTTCACGACAAGTCACACGAACACGAGAACCCCCTGGTGCGTTCACTTTCCTCCGTCCATTTACCTGATAATCCTCCTAGATGCCTTAAAAGACGCTGGAGTAGAGACATGCTAATTTGATATACAAATTTCATTCTTGGGGAAGCACCAATGAGGGCCCTACCCCTCTCATGCCTATCATGTCATTTACATAATCACGATAATTATCACATTTGCTTGTTGTAACATTTTACAGTTGTAAATAAAAAATTAGAGACAAAAAAAATATCAGCTCTGCGAGTACGCCGGAAGAGCAATGTTTGTTGATAAGATTTAGCTCGTCAAACAAAAAAATATAAACTAAAAATTATAGTTCGACGAATGTGCTCACGAATATTGATCGGTATGGTGTATAACTTTAAAACTGCACCAACGTGTTTTGGAGGGTAGAACAGTTCAATTAATGGACAAAAAATGTTACTAATCTCTTTCACGTACCAAAGGAAGTTCAAAAGCTGGTATCAACTTCTAAAGTAATTTTGTAAGTCTTGCAAGGCTTAATTTTTTGTGACTATTTAAAAGATCAACGTATCGTAAACGATGAATACTATTAAAACATGCTTTTGTAGTAAGTGAGACTAGCGATTAGGTAATAAGGTAAGGGCGTCTTCAGAACAGTTGTGATTCTCTTACGTGACATCGTGCACCCTATCTCCCTACGAAAATGAAAGAAACGCTAGAAAGGTGATGTTAGAACGTGTTACGTCATGCTGCGTTTAACGTAGACCTTCCCGTACAATTCTTATTTGTTGGACCAGATCAAAGACTTTTTATGTGTCACGAACCTCGCTGGCAACGATGCGGTACACGAATGGTTCAAACAACATGGTAAAGGTTTCTACGTTCCGGAAATCAGAAAGCTCACAAAGGGGGTGGGACAAGAGTTCAAATATTCCCGGAGACTATTTGAAAAAAGTAATACAAGATTCCTTATTATGGAATAATAACAGTTTTTCTCTAAATCCATTTGTTATTGAACTTCCATCCTATAAAAAAAGATATCGATACCAAACATTTTTTAACAGTTTTTTATTAAAAATTTAGTGTCTGTAATTACAATAACAATAATACAATGTTATAACTATTGATGACGCTAACGGTTGCAAAACTTGAATTATTTGCTGCAGCTTGCAGTTATCTAGTCCTACAATATTGTCCACGAAAATTACAAAAAAAAAACACTTGTTAACATACAAATGCTTGATAACATTGAAATATTTTATCCTGTTAGGGACCATTATTTTCTGGATAACGACTGGGACATCAGGGTGTTAAAAAGAAAATTGGTAATTGGTAATTCAGCTTGTATTTTCTGCATTGGACTTTATATTGAACGCTATTCAATTTATTAAAATATTTTACCTTTCACCAAATATTTCACAGAGTAAATAATTAATATGTATTGTGTACGTCATCAATAGATGGGGGGACAAGGGTAGCTAATAAAAAAATTGCACTTCCTTATACACAAACAACATCATTTTACATCACGATGTAAAATATTAATAATCACAGTTAATGTTTATTGTATTTGTTTCAGGATGAAACATAGTCAATCTAAAAAATTTCTATGGCATTTTTTTTCTTGTACGGCCACAGGGGACCACTGTAAGTTCATTTATTGTTCCTTTTCACCCTTAACCTCGCGTGGTAGTTCTTCATTCGGTCAGATCTACTCTTCCTCTCCACTTCGGATATCACCATTTTTTTCCTGTTGGTTTCCGTTCTCTTGAATCTTATCTTTCCGTCTCTCAGTAGGTTGTAATTTCCAGACTTCTCCTCCAAATCCTTTTTCTCTATATTCAGCTCCCTCATGTCGTCCACAACCATTCTGAGCCACTTGGGTTGGGTTTTCCTCTTCCAGTAAAATTCTGTTAACTTTTTTAATAGCCTTGTCTCGGGCATTCTTAGGATGTGCCCCAGGAAAGATATCCTCCTACTTCTCATGACGTCCGTCAGTGGGTCTATCCTCTGGTACACTTCTGCATTGGAGATGTTCTGGTATTTTCCCTCTTGGATGTTCCATTTCCCTATACAGTTCCTAACAATCTTCCTCTCAGTTGTCTCCATTCTTCCTCCTCCATACTTGACTGTCGGATCCCATAATGTTTCACACCCATATAATATCTCTGGTAACACTACTGTCCTGTAATGTCTGATTTTTGTGTTTATAGGCATGGTTTTCTTGTTATATATATTTTTTGTGGTAATTAGGGATCTGATTAATTTATTTTGTCTTTCAAGCAAGGTTCTCCTCTCTTTAAGGTTATGAGTAATTATCTCACCTAGATATTTGAATTCTTTAACCAAATCAATATCGTGTCCATTAACTTTGATTTTACCTATGCAGAGAGGCTCCCTCACCATAATTTTCGTTTTTGTATATGAAATTTGAAGTCCAATCTTCCTTGCCAGCTCCTCCAACTTTTCCAATTGTGTTCTGGTTTCCTCTATGCTGTTTGAGATATACCTATAATTTCTGATGTGTTTATTTTAGTTATTCCCATCATAAAACCTTTAACCGTCTGCATTAGAAGAAATTGGAAAACACACAGTAAAACCAAAATAAATAAATAAATACATGAAAAATAAAACTTTTAAATAATGTTTTTTAATATTATAATAGTCACTAACATGACTTTGTGACATGTGCATGACGTCAAACCCTCTCAAATCATCTTCTTTTGAAACAGTTTGTTATAAGTAATATCTGTTATGACAATATTCTGAGATCTTATAAGATATAATAAATTTACATAAAAATATATTACCATATAAACGAAATAATATTAGTTCTAAATAATTTATAGCAACAAAATTTTGAATTTATAGATAAAAATAATATAATCCGACCAACTTCACCAATGATAACATTTCTATCAAGTGATAAAATGCAAATTATGTATAAAATATGATTAATTTTGTGGAGCTAGTTTAGAAAGCCCGTGCGGGGTTGCTAGTCCTCCATCGGGCGCCTCCCCAGGTGGCGGATAGGGGAATGCCTCCCAGATATGGGTGGTACCGGTGAAATCAAATAGCCGGGGTGGACCAAAACTAGCAACTCTGGCAGCCAACGGCTTTGGGCGGATGAGCTAACAGAGAGGGCACCCTTTTGCCCTGGAGTTTGGGAACAGGCTTCAAAGGCAGATGAACTACAGAAGGTAGTCAATGGCATAAGGATGAGGAAGAAATTTGGACTCAGCACCTCATTAAAGATTCTGAATATGTATATGTCCTAGTTTAATCAGCAAATATGGCAGCACTCACAGCTAAATTTAATTCCGGAGTTTCAAGTTCCCCATTCGGATCTCCGGGGGGGACAGTTTTGAGAGATGCTATCAGTACTGAGAAACATCATGTCAGAGAGAAAATTAAGATTGGAACGTGGAATGTCAAAACTATGGCACAACAAGGAAACATCCATAATGCTATTAAAGAAATGAATAGAATGAAGGTTGATATAATGGGCATCAGTGAAATGAGGTGGCCGGGAGCAGGATCAATCAAGGTTGATGATTACATGGTATACTATTCAGGCACTCAAGACAATACATATCAGAATGGGGTAGCACTGATAGTGAACAAAATAATAGCAAAGTGTGTAATCAACTTTTTACCTTTCTCAGAGCGAATTATGCTGATTCAAATCAAAGGTCGACCCGTGAACCTGAATCTTATACAGACGTATGCACCCACTGCAGACAAAGAGGACACTGAAGCAGAAGAGTTCTATGAGGATATTGCCCAATTATACAGAAAACTACCCAAACAGGATACAAATATTATAATGGGAGATTTCAATGCAAAGTTGGGAGTTGGACAAAAGACAGAACTCATTGGGGTGTATGGTCTAGGAGAAAGGAACGACAGAGGAGACATGCTTGAAAGTTTTGTTGAACAGAATGGCCTGGTGGTACTCAACACACAGTTCAAACATCATGCACGCCGTTTGTACACCTGGAAATCCCCACAAGACAAGCCTGGCAGAATAGTAAGAAACCAGATTGACTTCATTATGATCAACAAACGTTTCAGAAATAGCTGTACAAATATGAGGACATTTCCAGGAGCAGACATGAAGTCAGATCATGTCCCAATAATTGGGCAGTTCAGAATGGTCCTAAAAAAGGTAAAAAGAAAAGAAACAATCAGAATTAACCTTAGACTACTGAAAGATCAACAAATCAAGAATCATGTTAAAACAAAACTGAACACAGCCATGGAACAGATAAACAACAGCTCTCCCGTTGAGGATCAAATAACAGAAATAAAGGAGATAATAGAAGGTGTAAAGAGGACTTACTTGAGGGAGAGGAAAATGGAGAGAAAGACATGGTCAACAATATAAGGTATGCGGATGACACCATAGTACTTGCCGATAGTGAGGAAGGTCTACAGCATCTAGTGAGCAAAATAGCCACAGTAAGTTGCAAATATGGCCTTGATATCAACAGTAAGAAAACGAAGTTCATGTTGATCTCCAAGCACAGAAACGACAATGCCAAAATTTTCGTCAATAACCAGCAATTAGAACGTGTGAAGCACACAATGTACCTGGGAACAATGATAAATGAAAATTGGGACATGGCACAGGAGATTAAATATCGCATAGCAAGGGCAACAGCTGCTTTCAATAAAATGAACAGAGTTTTCAGGAGCCATGATCTTACCATTGAAACGAAAATCAGACTTTTGAGGTGCTACATCTTCTCGATTTTGCTGTATGGAGCAGAGGCATGGACATTGAACAAGAGTATGATTAAACGTATAGAAGCCTTTGAATTGTGGTTGTACCGGAGAATGCTTAAAATATCATGGACAGAGCATGTAACAAATGAAGAAGCTCTGAGACGGATGAAGAAATCCAGAGAATTATTGAACACCATCAAGATCCGTAAACTTCAGTATTTGAGACACGTCATGCGGAATGAGTCCAGATACTCTTTGATACAGCTCATTGTGCAAGGGAACATAGATGGAAGGAGAGGACCAGGAAGAAGAAAAATATCCTGGCTACACAACCTCAGGGAATGGACCGGAAAGACATCTGCTGAACTTTTCCGTATTGCTGTCAGCAAAGTGAAAATTGCCATGCTGGTCGCCAACATCCGAAACGGATAGCGCACTAAAAGAAGAAGAGTTTAGAAAGGATAACGATACTGTCTCAGAAATGGTTGGCCTGTGTCTGTATAAGATTATACTTCATTTACACATCATCCTTATGTCATTGGGTCATGGGGTTGCTTATTGTTCTGAATTGAACAGACTGCAATGTAAACATGTTAATGATAACAAAAGTATAAGAATAGTGTTGACAACCGTTTTTTTTCAAACTAAGAAATATATTTTTTATTCCGTTGAAAAATAGTAATATGTAACAATTTATTCTGGTTTGTTATCAATAAAATTTAAGTTTCTATAATGGCATAATTATTATTCACTTACCTTAATTTACATTTTTTTCATAATTTAATCTTCTACGTGGTAAATTTTAAAAAAAATAATGCCAAGTTTTTAGAGTACCTAGTTATTTTACGTTAAATGTTGAGTAGCAATATTTTTGACATGTAATTTTTGTGTTTTTGTCAAACATCGTTAGATGTATTAGAGATACTGTTTTAGGATAAGGTTTTATTAATTTTCGGGTAAAAAAACAATGAAAATTTAATTTTACTCTCTTTTCACCTAGTTAACTAAAATGTCACATGAAGAGATTTTGGTTTTTAAAACAAGTTGACCAGAAATCAGTCCTGCAGGAGATATGATGAAATTAAACAAAACCTCTCATCCGTTTGAATTAGTAAATGATAAGCAACAATGATTGTCATATATAAAATGTTCTGAACTCTAAAATAAACAAATAAAACTATTTTTCTTCTTATTCCGGTGTCTTTCGTTTCAAATGTTGGTGATCTTTCTGGCTATGATGACCTTGAGGACAGGTGCTCTGAAGTGGCCACTATTAGTCTTAGAGAACCACGTTCTAAGATTCTCCAATCATGAAATTCTTCTCCTTCCGGTTTCTGGGTTCCCTTTTATTTATCCCTCCACTGTGGATTGTGCAAGCTGGTATTTTTCCCCATTCATCATTACGTGACTAGATACTATTTCATATATAGGGTGATTCAAAAAGAGCGCCGGTTTTTAAACGGCTGGTAAATTTTTGTTTATCGGTTGGCAACATTGTTTGACCTCATTTCTATTTCGGAGAACATTCAGATTGACGATTCAGTTGTAGTTTCACTTGTTCGCAGTGTAATACTCTCGCAGTCTCTGTCTAACCATGGAGAAGTTTACTATTGCGCAACGAGTGTTAATCGTCAAAACATTTTACCAGAGTGGAGAGAGTTATGCGGCTACTGTCAGGCGACTTCGCGGTACTCTAGGACGTAATGAAGCACCGAATGAATCAACAGTTCGCAGGCTCATGAAAAAGTTTTTTGAGACGGGTTCAACAGTCGACCTTAAAAGTTCTGGACGTCGTCGTTCTGGCCGAACTGAGCAGAACGTTGCGTTGGTTCGTGACAGTGTGGCTGTTATCCCAGCAAAATCAATACGTCGCCGTTCTCAACAATTGGGTTTACGATGTTCTTCTGTACGGAGAATTCTTCGGTACGATCTCCAATATCACCCGTATAAAATTCAGTTGACGCAACATTTGAAAGTGGCAGACCACAGAAGAGACGACAGTTGGTTGATTGGGTATTGAGAAAACGGCAGGATGATGACACCTTCGCAAACAAAATCATTTTCAGTGATGAGGCGCACTTCCACTTAAACGGTTTTGTTAATAAACAGAACTGCCGTACGTGAGGTTTAGAAACCCCACATACGGAAAGTTGTCCCACATAGTCGAAACTTGTCGTGCAGTAATATCCAATTTCATGGACAGAGTTGATGCGTGCCAGCGCAGTAGAGGAGGACACATGCATGACATCATTTTTCATACATGAAATCGGAAGGTAAGATGAACTTGTTGATGTATTTATTTTCAGTTTTTCAATAAAATAAATCTCTTAATTTGATATATCAAAACCGGCGCTCTTTTTGAAACCCTATATATACACAATTAAAACCAGGTGATTGGATAGTGTTATTCAAATCAGTAAAATAATGTCTAAATGTATGAGAAATTGAAACATAATATGTTTTTATACTAAAGTTCGTAGCATTGTAACAATAATTTTATATGAATAAAGTTTACAACGAATCAGAATTTTATTGTCATGCAAATTGTGTACATTTATATCAGAACAACATTCTATAAAAATTAATATTAAAAATTATGAATTGCTTGATCGTACGTAACAACATGTATTTGTATTTTGGTTTGTTCGATTCACTGCTTGTGGGAAGAATTTGCTGTCAGTATTTTAATTTGTTTAAACTATTATAATGCAAGTAATAATTATAACTAAGTATTTTATAAAAATTTTATTTGCCTATTTCTAAGTAGACCTTATTAGGTGAGATATGATTACTCTTTTCTACGTGCGCAGTGGTTCCAGTTCGCAAAGGAGTGGAAGGGGTTAAACAGTAAGTAGTTTGGTATCGGAAACCAATCAGTAAAATATCGAGTACTATCGTATTGTGAAAATATTCGTCTGTCTTTTTACGATGCAATGTGGTTTGTTACTACATTGTTTTAAATTTTAAAAGTTATAAGTCTATTATAACTTCACCAACTTATTAAGTGTTATTAAGTGTGTTTATATTTATGTAAGTCTATTTTAGTGTTTATATGTGGTTTATTTTATATTCGAAGTAGGAATTTAAAGTGTGTAGTATTTATTTTGTTTGTTTCCTGTAATATGTCATAGTAACTATACGACACTGTTCCACAATGTTTAGGACAAAATGTTAGTTGCACGCCGAAACATATGCGTACACAATAGGTTTTTCCTATTTGTCAATAGGTTACTTAATGTTCTAATGCATACCGTGTGGGTTAAAAATTACTGACTGGTTTTAGGAGCCACATATATCTCTAATAGATTTATATGCGGATATAGCCGCATATGTCTATTCAAGATATAACATCTTGAATAAGGTTCTAGGTTTCTTTTTGACATGATTGTAAAAGAAAATCTCACATGCAACCGAACTTTGTACGAAATGACACCTCTGAAGTACACCGGACGAGTAGTAACTTGTAGCCGTTACAAAAAGAATACGGGAATACAAAATGCAAGAAAATCCAATGTCAATATTAGCTCCACTGTGGCATAAATTCGTACTACAAAAATAGCCAATGTCGGCATTGGTGGTTCTTTAACATAAAATATACTGTGCAAAGTGACAACGTCTACATTGGCACTTGTTGCATAAATTAATCACACGCTTTCAAGACAATGGTCATGACATTGGTGAAGTTGCATCCATTATCTCAGCAACTACTACAAACTGGCATTAGTTTTACTTGCACGTAAAAATATAGACTGTTAGGAGTCCACCTGCATATAAATCTCAAGTTTACAAAAAAGTGACATTGGTGGTTCTTGCACGAAGTTCAGTTATAGGCGTATATGCGATATTAATGCGAACCAGTGACTCATCAAGATCTCCAAAAAACACGAGACCTAGCAACCTTTAATTTTAAATTTGGGTTTCATAAAAACGATTTTAAACATTTTACTGTAAATAATAGAAAGACGTTTCAAATAAAGTAATAACCACAAAATAAAGGCTTATATTTTCCAGCATTCAGCAAAATCTTTTCCTTGGTGAAACGCAGTTCTTCTAATATTCATTGGCGTTAGTATAAAATACATATTAACCAATATTTTAGTCAGCTTTCAATTTGAGTGTTCAGGGTGAGTGATATTTGTGTTTACCATACGATAATTTTTATGGATAAACTGTTGAACAGAGGAAGATATGCCGTAATCATGTTAAAAAAATTGAAGAACAAAATTTAAGCTTGACTTAATTATGACAGTTAAATTGATAATTTAACTTTGATTCAGATTCAACTGGAGATAAGAGTTGTTTGTTTAAGGAGTGATGGCGGAATAACCGTTAGCGTGATTAACAGCTGGATCGACAATAAGAGATAATATCGATCCGCAGTGCAAGACAAACAAAGAGCATTTGCTCGGCAATTCAGGTCTTCAAGTTTTTTTTAAATTGTAAAACAATGAATAACAATTGCTTAGAATAGCCAGTGCTTGCAAAGTCACCTCTTATTCAATCATACGTTATCTGGCATGTGGACGGAATAAATACAAATCAGTTGGCTATTCCATGGAATCCGATCACCAAGATTTTGCCGTGCCGATTTCTTCTGATCCGTGTAGTGATTAGTTCATGTTGCTAGACATGAAAATTTCCTAATTATAATAATTCATATTATTTCCAATTTGTATTATTAAAATTTCGTTCGTGTTTTATTTTATATCTTTCACGTGTTAATAATATTATTTACGAGTACAATTATGTTTTTAGGATACATTTCAATTGAATTGTTTATTTTATGACACGTATGAGGGACTAAGCAACGTGATTCCAGAACTACCATATGGCGAATACAAATTCGAAGTCATCTTTCACAGCAGATATTCTGAGTCGAGATCAGATCTTACCAGGCAAACATGTTATGTTTCGTACTTTGCTGTGAGACCACTTTACGAGATCAGACGAAATGTTAGCAGATCTGGTTAAAAAATATGTCAATTACCAATAATTCTCTAGTGATAGGTATAAAGTCATAGGTATAAGTCAAAAATTGTCAGTTTTTTTAAAAATTGACAGTAAACTTAAGTATAATTATAGGTTATATAAAGCAAATCACAAAAGATGTACGGTGTTGCAAATATGTGGATATGAAACGACTTGCGCAAGGTAGAACAGCTTGGAGAACTGCATCAAGCCAGTCAAGAGACTTATGATAAAAAAGTTTAGACTGGGTAATATTTACAAATAAATTAATAATAGACGTAAAAGGGTTTTTTATTTTCGTTTTTAAGTAGAAAACAAAAGAAAAGTATAACAAATTATAAAAACAATTTTTGGAAAAGACAATTGCAAAAACTATCCTTAAATAATAAAAAATATACAAATTATACTGTCTTAAATTTTCATTAGCTTCTTTTGAAAAGTTACTATTTTCAATTTAAGACTTTTATACCTATCACTACAGAATTATTCGTAAAGATAATTTTTCTAAATATTACTCTTTCACATAATGGTATACAGAATTTTAAAATCACTTGCAGAATTAATAATTTAGTGAATAAACCTGAAGAAAAAATAAAAAATGAATTGATTTACAAATATACGACCATATTTTAGTGTAATTAACCTTTATCTAACCTTGCATGAACAATTTGGTATTATTGAAAGGTAGGTAATAAAACGTGAAATTTCCTGGCCATAATAAGAATCGAACCTGAGCCCACTGCGTTATAGTCTATTACGGTAATAACATCGCTACATTGGGAGTCTTCTGGTAACTTTCTTTTTGTTTACATTTTTTACTGTATCTATTAAAAATAATAAATTTTCACCAAAATTTTAAATGATAAATACTGCATTACGTTAATTGTGCGGTAGTTGGTTACAGTATTAAAATAATAAATCCGAATACCTTGTTCATATAATTAACTGATACCCTCGATTAAGTGAAAACGTAACGGCGTTCTCTAAATGGTTTAATTCTCTTGCATGTTAGTGCGTATCCCACAACTCTCAAAGAACGAGAGAAACGCTCATAAAGTAGGTTTGAGAGATGATGCCACAACCTCCTTACAACCCAGACCTTTTTCAAACGATTTTCATTTATTTGGTCCGTTGCAAAACACTTAACTGACAAGAAGCTTGTTGAAAACTTAGCGTTCAAAAAGGGATATACAAATGGTTTAAATAGCAACGTTAATTGTTCAATACTGATGAATGATAAAAGTTACAGAACAGAGTTATATATGTGTTGAAATATTCGAAGAGCCTATTTCGATAAGTATTGTAAATTTTATTGTTCTTGAATGAGTTTATCTTATCAGTCGTAAGTAATGAGTCGTTTTTTTACATCCATTTGACTTGTTAATATTGAACGTCTCTCCTATTATGAAAAATACGTATTGTGACAATATCGAACAAGATCATGTTCGCAAAAGTTTCAGTAAAATGTAATTCATTCATAAAAATAGTAAAGAGAGGATAATAGAATGAAAAACTAACAATGGGGTGGCTATAAAGGGATGCCTATTCATGAAAGTTGTTTCAAAGGACTACGCTATTGTGTCTATTGCTGTACAATTATTTATGAAAAGGTCGACCCGTAACAATTTCTACAATAGATCTATTGTTACTTGTTTACATCAGTTCATCAGTTATGACTTTTCGAGAACTAATAAAAAGATTATTGATCGAATCTCTGTGTTGTTCCAGAAGTCTCTCTGAACCCCTCTTATATAAAGAGACCCCCGAGCGCGGTCAGTGAGTTAGTATTCGTTTGATCTTTGACGAGTGACTGTCAGGCGTTACATCAGGTTAACGGTTCCGAGGTATTGTTATACTGTCTTTGTGTGTGTGTGTGTGTGTGTGTGTGTGTGTGTGTGTGTGTGTGTGTGTGTGTGTGTGTGTGTGTATCGTGTAAAGTTATTGTGTATCTATATTATTCAGTTTTGGGTATTCAGTTTTCATTTTTTATGTGTATACAATAAAATTGATTGTAAGTAATGCTAAGTAAATTATTAAGTTATTGGTTGTTTATTATTTATTTTAAGTAAATTATTAAGTCATTTATTGTAGTACTTATGATAATTAGTTTAATTATTTATTTTGTAAATCTTTTAGTATAATAAATATTTGTAATTGTGAACTTTAGTGTATTAATTATTTAATTACCTAGATCCCGAAACGGACCTTAGCGATAAGTGTCACAATATTAACATTAATGAAAAAACCGTTAATAAAAAAATTATTAAATTATCCAGTTGTACATCAGATTCGGTCCTGTAATGATGCTTTTATCTGAATCAGTAAAAATTGTTTGAATTTTAGGGAAATATAAAAACATCCTATATAAATAAATAGCAGAGCACAACAAGTGAAGTTGATGTAGCTGCTGATAAAAATAATTTCCTATAAATAAGGTATAATAAGCAAATTTTTAACAGTAGTGATATGAACCTTGTATTAAAATTAAATTTTAAAAAATTTATGAAAACTTAAAATTAATCATGAGTTGCTTGATCCGTTCAATATATGTTTTCATTTTGGTTTGTTCGATTCACTGCTTATGGGAAGAATTTGGTGTCAGTATTCTAACATGTTTAATATCTGTAGTATATAGAACATTATGAATATAAGTTTATAAAGAATTAAGTTTTCTGATTAAGATTGCAATGGAATTCCGTTTAACGGGACACCAGTTTGTTGCACTTGTATTTGCACGTGCCAAAAACTGACCGGGAATCAAACCCGGGATCCCTCCGTAGAATTCAGTTGTTTTGACCAGTACAATACGGCCCGTGTTGTCCCGTAAGTGTGAATAAACATTAAGAAAACAAAAGATATTTTTGTTAAAAAGTCAGTGAGAACACAACATAGAAACCAATACAGAGTCATTAAAGTCTTGCATAGTTACAAAAAAAATATCTTAAAATATTTATGTTATATTGTACTTAAGATTAAGATTTTGGATCCAAATACGATTTGGATTAATTTAGAAGTTAATTTTTTTACATGTGGTTAGATGGTATTTAATTTTTTTTTCCGTTAGATACGATTCAAGTTAAGTACTATCGCAACAAATGGACACACTTACACTAGTTTAGCAGATATTTCTGGAAATTTATGTGTTATGATGGATAAATACTTCTACGACTTTGCTACAACTTGTTTTGGGCAAAATATCAGTTGCACAACAAACCAGGTGGGTACACATTACATTTCTATTATGTAGCTATTAATAGGTCACACAATTTTATAAACCTCACGATTTTGTTCTCAAATGACTGACTGGTTTTAATAGCACAACATAAATAATCTACAATATTAAGTCATAGTCTACTCACATGCTGACTCACTTATGACGAACTCCAAAAACAAGGGACCCGGGAACTTAAAATTTTGAAGATATGTTCATATGGGTCACACATATTACCTAAATTAGGATTTTGAAGTTTCATATTTAAAGAAACTTATTTTGGTCTCCTTTTCATATCACTTGTAGAGTCTGTCTACGCTAAAGGTACTCCGACGAAGGCAACCAGCAATACAAGTGAGCATGTGCATTAATTAAAAATACGCACAGCATGATCAAAAACAAAATTCCATACAACACTAATTAGTCACTCTAAGCTTAATAAAATAATAAAAACACGTTTAATTCAATTGTTAGAAAATGTTTTATGAATCGAACATTAGTTTACCATTAATAACTAAAACTTTTACTATTGTTACTCTTACATTGTTATTTTTCGTTACATTTTTACTATTATTAAATTATTATTATTTTATGATTATTAGGTTTTTATTATAGACTCAGTTTTATTTTTGGTCACAAGTAATAAAAATGATTAATGCGCTTGAATTATAACTGGAGAGTAAACAATTCCAGCAATTCGTTGTTTATCATTTCAGATTGTTTATTTCGTATCATTAAAATGAAAGTCTGTGACTAATTTAATACAACTGATTGCACTTGTATGTGTTTAACTCATTTTTAGTGTCATCAGTTATCTTTTGGTATTGTATCGGTTCGTTTCGATTTTATTCGTAGACTGAAGTTGAAAAGTTTTGTAAGCTGTGTTTTGTTAACATGCGTGATAGTGAATGTGTTGAGTTTTTGAAACATAAGATGGTAAACATAACAAAAGTAGACAAAATTTGTGTTGTTAAATGTAATGGTTAAAATAATGAATTAAGGAGTCTCTTTATTAAACTACAATAATTACAAGTAATCTGAACGGTATTATTGAAAACGCTTAAAGGATAATATTTATTTTAGCTGGATGTAGATATTTTAATGATGGAACTTAGTGCAAGATAATTGTCAGGCGGAGAGGTAGATACGCGCCAACTAGTGTAAAACTTTCATTTACAACCTATAGGTGCTTCCCTCGCGCGGAGTACTCTTACAGTAGATGGGCTCTAGTCATAAATGCACCTTCAAATTTTACCGTTGAAACTGCTGCTCTGCTTGTTACTGCTCCGTTAAGCAATAATACCAGTCTGTCTGTCTACTGATGCTTTTTTGCTTCATTAACTGAGGAACTTGTTGTTGTTTAGGTCATCAGCCAAAAGGCTGATTTGAACCTGAAGAGGTTTTACTAAGTAAAACGAGGAATGAGGTGGTTTACCATTGCCTTCCTCACTGAGTGGAAAAGTACGCTTATCAGCATGCCGGGCCCTCTGAAAAGCACATATTTTCCACTCTGCAAATGATACCTTTACTTCATTCACCACAGGGTCTGGCCGTATAATGAAATTCATTACTTTCAGAGGAGATAACTCTGATTAGTGTCACAGTACACCTCTACCTCTTCTGTTTATAAATGATTCAGTCATTTAATTGGCTGACCATGTGATAAGAAACAGAACTATTTATTTTAGCCCTGCAACGAACAGAGTGAGTGTAAATAATTTGACACTCCACCTGTCCGTTATGGGCAGGTGGAGTGCCTAACTGAGGAACAACAGAAGAATTTCTGTATTCATGGTAATGGAATTGAAGAATAAAGTTAAAGGTTAATTAGTAATAGACAGCGAAATAATTGGTTTAAATCCAGATTCGATTCCAAGTGGAAACGAATGTTGGTACAAGAAACTGATAGCGGCAGCAGCGACAGTGATGATTAACTGCTGGAACGACAGTAGAGTAGAAGTTTAGTTTGCAGCAGTGGAGGAGGCGCAAACATTACTAGCTAGGCAAATCACATACTGAATTATCTTAAAAATGTAAATTAAGATAAAAACTCTTAATAGACACAAACAACATTAACGAGTATTTTCGACACCTTTTGTTCAATCATACGCAATCTGGTATATGGACGGAATAAACAAAAATCAAATTGCTGTTACTTGGAAATCGATCAACAAGCAACTTGTCGCACCGGTTTTTTCCAAATTGCATAGTGATCAGTTCATTTTGCTAGACATATTAGATCCGTATTTATTTTTATTAATTTCCAATTAATATTACTACAATATTGTTCGTGTTTTATTTCATTTGTTCACGTTATAATTATTTACTTCTATGTTTTTAGGATACTTTTCAAATGAATTGTTTATTTTCTGATACATATTTGGGATTTAACAGATTGATTCCAGAACTACCGTACGGGGAATACAAATCAGAGATCATAATTTACAGGAGAAATTCGAAATCAAAATCTAATCTTACCAAGCAGACATGTTTGGTTGCGTATTCTGCAGTGAGACCACTTTACGAGATCAGACGAAATGTCAGCAGATCTGGATAAAAATGTCAAACAGATGTAATATTCTTAACATAATTTTTTAAATTATTCCACTTTCACATAAAATGGTACGAAGAATTTTAAAATCCTTGTAGAATTCATAATTCAATAGAAAAATGTAAAGAAAAAATAAATTTGTATGTACACTACTACATACAAAAAGTAATAAAAAAAATGATTTAAAAAGAGATTACCAGTTATTTATTTTAGTATAGTATCTATATCAAATCTCGTATCAACAAATTGCTTATTATCGGCTACTCTGTAGTATTAAAAACTCCAAAATGTTGAATGGCAGATTATAATGTTAAATTTTCTGGCCGCAATAAAAATCGATCTTGAACCCATTTTTCAAGTTTCTGTAAATCTCAGTGTGCGCATGAAAAATTAGTTTATATTTTTGATGATGTACGTGACGTCACACCCTCTCATATTCTCTACATTTTAAACTGTCTGTTATTAATAATACTGAAATCTAATGAGAAATAATAAATGTACTTAAAAACATATTAAGGGGGTAGTCAACTCAAGAAGATGATTTTTTTTAATTTCGGTTGTATATTTTGCATTTATTTGAAGTTTAAAATTTTCTGAATTACATTTGTTTACTTTGTTTGTACGTTGACAAAACGTTATAAAAACACCTGTTTAAAATAAAGCTCACTAGCAAGGCGAGTGAAATTATTCCTAAATTATTTGTATTTTAAATGGGAATTCTTTACTCTTAAATACAGAGTTCTACCGAACGGATTTTTATAATTTTACATGGTTTTAAAGAGTATTCTTTCTGATTCGGTAAAAAGTTCTAAATTTGAAATTCATGCTAAATTCGAGCTTCATTTTACGAAATGAAAAAGAACAATATTGTGCGAATTTATTCACACTAGTCCACTAGTTCCTTTAACTTTAGGTTTTTCGGAAATGTGTTTTTTGCATGATTGTACATTCTTGGGAATTAAATATTCTGGTTTGTATTGGAGATATTTGGATGTTTATTTTTTAAATGTTCATAATTTCTTGCTCTATTATCTGTGGAATGATTATTACAAAAACCTTAATAGGAATTTAGTTAAAAAATAATTTGTGAATGCATAAAATAAACATTTTTGAAAATATGGTTTTTATTCAATAAATTTCTTGTAAGAAAAAAATACATACAAGCGCACACAACAGATAATAGACAGCAATTATCTGTATTTTGTAGCATAAGAAGCATGTTGATATTATCTTTCTTGGGTCCTGAGATATTTGATTCCCCGTAAAAGCCCACTTTTCCAACCTCACCCTTTATATTAGGGGCTGTAATTAATTTTTTGGCTTGGTTCAAATGATAGATCATTGCTAGTAAATTACTCTTTTATTTAAAATAAATTATAATTATTATTTTTTTATAAATTATAGCCAGAAGTTTTCATTTTCATTTTCTGGGATGACTACCTCTTCAGATATAAACAAAATAAAATCAGTTCTAAATAATTTATAGCTACAAATTTTTTAATTTGTTCGGATATGAAAATATAATTCGATCAACTTCACAAAAGACAACATAACTGTAAAGTAATATAATACATATTAATAATATGTTATTATGACAATATCGAAGACGAATATGGTTCAAGAAATTTCAAGTACTTAATTCATAAAATGTTAAAAGAGTAGATAATAGAGTGAAAAAGTAACAATAGGGTAAGTTATAAAAGGAATATTTATAGTTATAAAGGGTATTTATAAAGGGATTTTATATTTATAAAAGGGATTTATGTTGTACAACTAGGGCCTATTTGTGAAAGAGTAGGTTGATTACCTGTAGCACCTTTCATCCTATTGTTACTTGTCTACACTTCTTTAATAGTGAGCCTGGTAGGCTATCAATTACCCCATTGCACTAACACTGGATTAAAAATCTGGTGTGAACACTCACACGACTTTCTCTTGCCAATGCAAATAATGAACAATACAAACTAATATTAGTAATGATACATTAGAAAAAAAAACAAAAAAACTAACCTCAAAAAACATAACCTTATCTTAATCGTGAGTGAATGATGCAAAATGAAAATTAACCTTAGTTTGGCTAATAATACCGAAATCACTCTTTCACGCTAAACTAGACTCTGAAGAGAAAAATGCTTAAAATAAAAGTTGTATTGGTTTTCTACAACTTTTATTATATACACTTTTGTCTTAAAATGCAAACTAAGGCCAAAATTTTAAAAAATCCAATTTTTTACAGATTTTAATGAAAAACCCAAACAGAAAATCACAAATTACCGCGAAACTAAGCGTTATACAAAGAAATGTTTGGGTTAAAAGTTGTAGATTTTTAAATATTTTACAACTTTTATTATATTCTCTTTTGCGTTAAGATCCATATTAAAGCTCCAATCTTAAAAAATTTATTTTTTTCTAGAAGAGAACAGCCTCCCAAAGAACTTCAGCAGACATGGCACTTACCCTGTCTATGTGTAGAGCATAGAAAATGTATTAAATGCTGATTTTTTAAAAAAATCGCATGAGCCGTTTTTGAGAAATTCGCAAAAAGTGAAAAATTAAACGAATAAACTACTACTTCCGGTTGACCAATTTTGATGAAAATGGTTGTGTCGGATTTTCTAGTTGTAGGCCTATCTAAGTCAAGTTTCAACTTTTATCGGTATTCCATTATTGAGGTATTCGGTGAGTTCAGGAAGTCTGAAGACGTGTTTATCCGGTGAAAACTCGATTTCTAAAAATCGACATGCAAACAATTTTTTCCTTCATACTTTATTCATATTAAAGTATTCAAAGATAGATATATTGAAAAAAGCATTCAAAAATGCTTTATTCATACAGGCGAGAGAAAGAAAAAATTATTTTTTTTAAAGTTTAGGCCTAAAGAGATCATACTCACAATTCAGCTTAACAGTTTTATTCATACTAGTCGGGTATTAACAATACAACCGACAAATGTACAAATGTACAAATGGTCTATATTCTTACACAGAAAAGCTCTCTTATTTGCGCACACTTAACAAGACTCTCCAAAAACAGGTATCTCGCTTTCGGTCATACCTAGTGTAATTAACCATCTCTTAGGAACAACGCTCACCAAAATAACATTCTGGTGATGCTCCAATGTGTGACAGGTACACGTTGTCCTTTTAACGATCAAACATGTGTTGGTGGATTCCGTCTACTACGCAGACGCAACTGTGCGTCGGCGATTCAAGATACCCCTTGAATTATAGGACATACTCGGTGACGAAAGCCCTACAGTATTTTAGATGTGACTCGGATTAATTCGATCAGTCATAAAAAACTGGGGCCGCGCCCCAGACCACAAAGAGTGTGCCCATGAAACTGCGGTTTAGCTACCCTATCCTTGCCTGCTTTTGAGGTAACGGGCGCTGGCCGTAGCACCTCCGTATGCTATTCGTAGTACATGGTTGTGCGCAGTACATCCGTGTGCGGTAGAGCCAAGTGAAATGCATTAGGCCTATCTGCGTAACGAGCTCGACGGCTACTCGTCCAACATTTACACGAGTACTGAGGGGAATGGGGCGCCCTGCGGACGTGACCGCACTCACTCATTTTGGTTGGCCTCTCAGGGGTTGTGGGTTCCTAGGTAGCGCTCTAAAGCCACTAAGCTTCTTAAATTCCTTCGGAATGGGCGTGGCCGGCCGAGGAGTGAACAGATAAATACGCGAGTCATAAAAAACTAAAATGATAGAGAAATGTTCTGAAAACAACGTGACTGCATACTAATAGTGATGTTACATTCTTATTTTCCCATAACAGACCGGTGGAGTGTCAAATTATTTACACTCAATCTGTTCGTTGCAGGGCTAAAATAAATAGTTCTGTTTCTTATCAGATGGTCAGTCAATTAAATGACTGAATCATTTAAGAACAGAAGAGGTAGAGGTGTAAAAGACACTAATAAGAGTTATCTTCTCTGAAAGTAATGAATTTCATTGTACAGCCAGACCCTGTGGTGAATGAAGTAAAGATGTCATTTACAGAGTGGAAAATATGTGCTTTTCAGAGGGTCCGGCATGCTGATAAACGTACTTTTCCACTCAGTGAGGAAGGCAATGGTAAACCACCTCATTCCTCGTTTTACTTAGTAAAACCTCTAGAGGTTCAAACCAGCCTTTCGGCTGTTGACCTAAACAACAACACATTCTTATTATTTCAAAACTTACCAAATGAATGTTATTGTAACTTTTGTTTTTGAACAAGAATGGCGGCATCGTATAATTTATACTGAAAGATTTCTGCCTTTGTACCAAATTCTCAGATAAACATGTTAAAAAGTTAATTTTATTCTGATAGATTTTATTTAAAAACAAGTTGCTACTAATTAATTACAGGTCGTAAATAGATAATCAAAGAACGTCTTTTTAGGTTATGGTAGGTGATATTTATAACAATAAAAATAATACAGTTGAATTATTCACATCTTGATATAAAAATTGTTGTTGCTGTCGTTGTTTATATCAAAAACTGTTATTGTTTAAACTCTAAAGGATTTACTACCTAAAACGAGGAGTGAGGTGTTTTACATTGCCCATTTCACTGAGTGAAAAATTATGCTTATCAGCATGCCGGGCCCTCCATAAAGCACATACTTTCCACCCTGCAAAAGACATCGTCACTTCATTCAACACAGGTTCTGGCTGTATAATGATGAAATTCATTACTTTCAGAGGAGCTAACTTGGACTAGTGTCTTTTACCCCTGTACCTCTTCTGTTGTTAAATGCTTCAATCATACGAGGGGGTACCCAAAAGTATCCGGAATAGCTCTGCTGTGGGTGGAGCTTGTGCAGTACAAATTCCCGCCACTAGGCTGCTTGTAGCGCTACTCATTGCCAGTTCAATGCCATTTTGTTCGTTGATCTAGCTTGCTCTGTTCTCGTGCAGTGATTGTTCTCGCTAGTGCTGTTTTGTGCTCGTGTCGTTTTTCATGATGGCAAGTTTTAATGAACAACGTGCGGCTGTGAAATTTTGCTTCTTGCTCGGTAAAAACGCCGCGGAAACAGTTGTAATGTTGAACACAGCTTACAAAGACGACGCTATTGGAAAAACCCAAGTGTACGTGTGGTTTTTGCGCTTAAAAAATGGCGACATGTCGATTGAGAACAAACCTCGTTCTGGACGACCGTCGACTTCCCGAACAGACGAAAATGTTGTGAAAGTGAAAGAAATTGTACGAACAGACCGACGACAGACCATTGACCAAATATCACAGGTTAGTGGGTTATCTTAGAGCTCAGTCCAACGCATTTTAACAGAAGAATTGACAATGAAAAGAGTCGCTGCCAAGTTTGTGCCTCGGGTTCTGACAGACACTCAAAAGGAACGTCGAATTGAAACGTGTAGTGATTTGAAACAACAGCTTGAAACTGATCCAGATTTCATGTCAAAGATCATTACGGGTGACGAGTCTTGGTGTTATGGGTACGACCCAGAAACCAAACAACAATCCAGTCAATCCAGTCAATGGAAGACTTCATTATCACCCCGACCAAAAAAAAGTCGTCAAGTCAGATCGAACATCAAAACAATGCTGATTTGTTTTTTTGATGTGAGGGGAATTGTCCATTCAGAGTTCGTTCCACCAGGCCAGACGGTAAATCAAGCTTTTTATCTTGAAGTGTTAAGAAGACTACGAAACAGCATTTGTCGTAAAAGACCTAATTTGTGGCAGACAGGGGACTGGTTTTTCCACCACGACAACGCGCCTGCACACACGGCAATCTCGGTTACCCAGTTTTTGGCGAAAAACGGCATGGTTTTGCTACCACATGCACCGTACTCACCCGATCTGGCTCCGTGTGATTTTTTCTTGTTCCCACGCATGAAAAGGGGCATGAAAGGTCTCCGATTTAACAACGTTGATGATGTCAAGAAAAAAACGACGGATGAGCTGGCAGCCATCACTGAAGAGGAGTACAAAAAATGTTTTGAACAGTGGAAGCACCGGTGGGACAAATGTATTAGTTGTAATGGAGAGTATTTTGAAGGGGATAAGGTTCTTTTGTAAAAAAATTAAAAATAAATAGTTTTAAAAAATAATTCCGGTTTCTTTTGGGTACCCCCTCGTATAATTGCCTGACCATGTGATAAGAAACAGAACTATTTTTTGTAGCCCTGGAAAAAGCAGATCGAGTCTAAATAATTTAACACTCCATCTCCCTGTTATGGGAATAACCATAATATATAGCCTACTACATACAGTAAAAAGGTACCTAACAATTATGATATTAACAAAAGTTTTATCATTACTAAAAAAAAGTTGTAAAGTTTATTCTACGTTCTTTCGGTATCTGGTTATTTCAAATTAGTACAACTTCCTCTTAAATTTATAAATGTTTATCAACAAACGAATTATTGTTGTTAATAATAGTAAGTTAATAAAGTAGTAAAGTTAATAACAGTTAATAGTAAATTACAATAAACTGTTTTACTTAATAGACTAAATTGATTAAATTTTTTAAATTTAAGACAAACGAACAGAAAATATGGCTATTTACAACCGAATAAATAATTAACTTTTTCTTACAAAGCCAAACTCACTAACTTCCCAAAACGCAGAACTTGTTTACTAAGCAACGAGTTATTACAATTGACAAAACAAACCGGTTTCTATGAACTCCGCAGCTTAAAGCAACACAAAACCACCTTTACAAATTTGTTTACTATTGACTAACTGAATAGCAACAAAAAAAACAGCCCCTTTTTTAATTCACCGAATTTCCAGATGGATAAACAGTATTGCAGAAGTAATAGTAACGCAAAGAATAAAATAAAGTAATCCAGAAAATAACATAATCCAGATACAAATATAATAGTAATAATAGAATAATAGAACCAAAATCGTACCTTTCAGCCTGTTAACAAAGACCAGTGGCGTACGGCAGGTAATAGGACACACCTGCTTCAAAAAAGTTATGCAATAGCCGCCTAATAGTCTTCTTACGTATTGGCCATGCGTCGCAATGTGTAGAGCGGACGCCAAATAAGCTTGTCGGTATAGCTGCGCGAACAGTTCGAATTCATTCGGTACTTTTCGTGTTTTAGTACCAAACTGCCTATTAAATCACAAGTTCTAAAAGATGTAAACTATCAACCATTAGCGACGTTAAAAAATTCAATTGTAAACATTGTACAGAGTGTTTATAAAAGAATTACTTGATTTCAAGTGTTATTTAAATAGCTTTAATTAAAAGAAAATTACATGATAATACATTCTGGATGAAAAATTTTTCAAGTATTCTTGTACGAGTATATTTAATTTCGATATGCGCACCATTCGTTGCCCTGCATACCTCCAAACGGTAATCCACTTCTTCCCACGTACTTGCCAGCATATCGGGCGTTATTGCTGCTACTGTTGCAACAATCCTCTCCCGTAGGTGTTCAATGTCACGGATTATTTTTGAGTAAACAATGTTTTTAACATGCCCTCAAAAAAAAGAAATCCAGCGGTGTAATGTCTGGGTTTCTTGGTGGCCATGGGATCGGGCCTGTTCTTCCGATCCACCGGCCTGGAAAACGAATGTTTAATGCAGACACAGTTTATGTAATATGGTGGAGCGTCGTCTTGCTGAAAGATAATTTATCCTTTTTTTATCTTCAATATCGACAATCTGTGGAAAGGCGTACTGCTCTAACATATCACAGTAATGAGTTCTATTAATTGTTTTTTCGGCGAATATGAAAGGGCCAACGGCGCGGTCACGTATAAGTCTGCACCAAACATTAAGTTTAGGTGAGTCACGCTGATGTTCGATAATTTTATAAGAGGTGGCTCTAACCTTTAAATCCTGCAATTATGTCGATTTACTTGTCTACTAATGTGGAAAGTCGCCTCATCTGAAAACATATCATTATTCAGGAAGTCCTCATTTTCCTCAATTTTGTTTAGCATTAAGGTTGCAAATTCGGTTCTTTGAATTTCGTCATTGGGTTTAATTTCGTGTGCAAGCTGTATCTTATAAGTACGTAATCTAAGTCTCCAACGCATCACTTTGTGAACTGTAGACTTAGCCAGTTGTAGCTCTTAACTGCGCCTTGCTAATGACTTTTTCGGGCTTCGTAAACAAGGTGCTCGGATCCGTCCCACATTCTGTTTAGAAACAGATGGCCTGCCTAGAGATGACCCTTTCAAGACGCTGCCTGCTGCCTTAAACTGGTTAAACCTTTGCAGAGTCGTTTTATTCGAAGGCGCAGTACAGCCATATTTGCGCCGAAAATTACGCTGAACTTTAATAACTGAACGTGTCTTTATAAACCAAATCACGCAACGTGCTTTCTGCTGCAGTGACGCCATGACTGGCAGACTGACGCCGCGTGAAAGTCAGGCAAGTTAGCCAACAGGTTGGCCAACGCAACAAATTGAAATTTTACGACATTCCTGAAACAACTATGAGAACCAAATGCTTTTAACTAGTTAGGTTATTTTATTATGATTTATTGAAATTGAGGAGTTCTTTTATAAACTCCCTGTATATTAACTCCTATCACATACATCACATTACAAACTAATGTTTTCAGGTTAGCTGATATACACGCATAACGTGGCGAGAGCGACGTGACTCTGATCGCACCTAATACAGCACTGACCCCCACCATTCGCTGAGGCAACCGAGCGCGCCATTACCAAACTAAACCTTAAGTGCACTCCAGAAAATTGGCAAGCTTATTTGGCGTCCGCTCTATCAGGTTTGAGGGAGTGGTGAGTCTCTGCCTTATTTTGTATATACATTAGATTTCTCAGTTCCTTATACATAATATAACATTATTTTGTCTTTTTTCTTACCCACTTAGGATCACGGGCGAGCATATTGTATGATTCCTGATGTGTATGAAGGCTTAAAACCAATACTTCATGAAATGCTGTACGGCGAATACAGAGGCGAATTCATCTTATACAGGCGATTCCCCAAAAACTATTCGCAACTTGTACGGCAATCATGTTCCATTGGATATGCAGCAGTCCGACCACTCAACGAAGTCAGACGCAATGCCAGCAGATATTGATTACAACCATGTATTGTTATTAGAGTGTGAGTCATAACATTGTGAGCTTCTGTGTTGTTACTAACAATATTCCTCCTCGGCCCTCGTCTTCCAATGTTGCCACATAAAAAGATTAGCAGAAATAATGTAGATTATCATACAGTAAAAAAATGGGATCTTTTCCGTTATTCAACAATAAATGTACTGCATTTAGCACTTGTTAAGCGGTTTGCGTCACCCTCAATAAACTAACCTAATTTTAATCATACTATAATATGAAAGACGTATATAGTGACGGCTTGCGTCATCCTCAATAAACATAACCTAATTTTAATCGTATAATATGAAAGACGCCAAATGAAAATCAATCTTAGTTTGGCTTAAGATCTTAAGCCTTAGATCTTAAGATCTTAGATCGTAGATCTTTTAATTTCCTATAAATTTTATTATATAAACTTTTGTCGTTAAATGCATAGACTACTAAGGCAGAAATCCTAAAAAAATTGATTTTTCACAAGTTTTCGTGAGAAAAAAACAAAAAATTGCTAATTACCGCTAAACTAACTGTTATACAAAAAAATGTTTGGA
The DNA here is from genome assembly GCA_035578175.1 of Catonia carolina. Lineage (NCBI taxonomy): Eukaryota > Metazoa > Arthropoda > Insecta > Hemiptera > Achilidae > Catonia > Catonia carolina. The sequence continues at coordinate 25,392,835 of JAQMRL010000011.1, forward strand.
ATAAAAGTTGTAGGATTTAAAATTCTCTACAACTTTAATTATATACATTTTGCGGTAAAATGCATTATAAAGCTGAAATCTTACAAAAAAAACTTTTTTTACGTGAAAACAGCCTCACCAAGAATTTCAGCGAACATGACTCCTACCCTATCTTGTAGAACATAAAAAAATTAAGTAGACTAAATGAGGCAATTTAAAAAAAATCGTAGGACCAGTTTTTGAGAAAATCGCAAAAAAGTGAAAAATTACACGAATAAACTACTACTTCCGATTGACCGATTTTGATGAAAATGTTCGTGTCGGGTCCGGTAGTAGTATGTAACTTAAGTTTCAAGTTCGCACGATGTTCCGTTCTTGAGATATTTTGTATACACATACACAGACCAATCGCTAAAAACATGTTTTTTGGGTTCAGGGGGTCTGAAAACGTGTAGATCCGGTGAAAAATCGACATAAAAACAATACTTCCCTTCCTATATATTCATATAGGCAAGAGAAAGTAAAAATTGTATATATGTAATTTCCATAATTTTGAGGGTGCACGTAAAGAATGAAGGGCTACACACCCTTAACATTAACATCTATTACTATTTATATTCTTATAAATAAAATAATAAAATATATCACTTACATTTTATTGTGGAGGCCAGTAAGCAGAAATGTCTGCGAGTATTTGTTGGAATAAGTCCCGGTCACTGTGACGTTGGCGCCACATAAACTCCGCAAGATATGATTGTAACATGGCGCGATCTGTACCACACTGCACTTTATTCCGGTGTTTCGCCAGCCGCCATGTACTTTCAATGTTCTGCGTATGTGCACCGGTTGCCGGTTCGACGAAATTTAAGGAGTGGTTCACCGTTGTGTGGTCATAATTTTCCGGAAGATTTTGAATCCTTCGGTAAGTCCGCCACTCATCCGATACTATAGTGGACCCTGCTCTGACATTATTTTGTATCAGAGGCAATAAAGTTTCTGCGCTTCTATCTGCCACTGGAACCAAGAAACACTCCTTAGTTTCTCGACAGAAACCTCTAAAAACCCACTGCTGAGGTAAGACCCGGCCAACGTGGTTTTTTATTTTTGAAAATAAACTTTCGTCAACTTCTACTGTCATACCGGGCCCACCGATCACCATTGGGTGCCGAATGAGGTTATCGGCACAAACCTCACGCATGTAATTGCACCAGTCACCTCTGGTGTTGTGGTTAATTTTCAACTTCTCACAAAACTTCACAGATGTTAGTCCCTTAGTCCAACAATAAATAAAAAAAACAATTTTCCTGAATGGCAATTTAGAGCCCTTCAGAAACGTATCTGTACGCACTTGCTTAAATTCTGCGCAGGAATCCTTTGTGCAAGTCCACCGAACTTGACCTCCCATCCGCAATACCATATCGTCCCACGCTGACATCTTCGTGGATTATGCAGGATACCGTGCTCCTGCAGGAACACGACAGCATGTTCTTCGTTTGCAACACGTTCGACTAAACGTGCAAAATTCATGTTTGTAACGCAACGAATTCAATAACACTGAATAGCGTAGTCATGTGCAGAACCGCCATGAGAGGAAGGGAGAAGGAGATGTCGACAAACTTAAATAAAATAAAATAATAATAACAGTAATATCATAACAATAACAACATTAACTATGAGTAATGGCTATGCGTAATGGATGAGTCATAAATACTGTAGTTTAATAGTTAAATAAATATTATGTATTGTATGTAGTATTTACATACAATAAATATACATACGTTCAAATTACATACGTTCAATAATGGGTTACGCGACCCGCATAACACTTGCTAAATGCAGTACATTTCTTGTGAGAAAACGGAAAAGATCCAAAAAATGAACTAAACAGAAATGACAATGCATTATAATATTGTATTGTAATTTCTGTTTTGATGTTTCGATTGCCTAATAGTACACATAGCACTTTAAAAATGAGATCTGGCAACAATTTGGCTAATTCCATCACAATGATATGACCCATTTTTTAAATGTTTTATTTTCAATTATGTTTAAAGTTTGAATTGTGCATTTTGTTACATTTAAATTGGTTAATTTGTATATTCTACTGCGTAAAAATTTGCATACTGTATTTAACAATAAAATATAAACAGTTTAAAACAAAATTTATTTTTCCTGTCGCTTTGGTTCGTACCCAAATTTTTAACCGAAACTATCTACTGAAATAATTGACACTTATTGCTCCTAAGTAATTTATACAACATGTGGCTGGTCTTACACGGTTGAAAATACTTTTTTAAATTATTTTTAATTAGGTAAATTTTTAAAACTAGTTTCTTACAAACTTAGCGAATTTTGATTCACACACGTTTTCAGAGCGGAACGATTGTTTAAAAACTGCTAAACATCTACACAATAATATAGGTATCTTCTTTAGGTTCTTCTTTATTTTCAATTTCCTTCATATATTATTTTTAAGCTGGTAGGCATTTTTCTGCGAAGTAGAAACGGGGTAGCCTTCTACCATAATTTTGTAAAAGAACGGTCGGAGGTAAAAGAAAAAACAAATCATTTCATAATTTGTAAATTTAAAAATATTATTTACTTAATCTTCTGCAAGAATCTCATTTGGAGTCATTTCTTTGAGGAGACAAGTAGTAAATGGTTATAATTGTCGTGAAATGGGAAGTAAAAGGTTACTTTAAATTATTTTATTTGAGATGAGATAATTAACACTGGATATTATTCGGAGGGGATCGGTTATGATGTGACTGAGTTATTTTTATTGGTTTCGAAAAGAATGGGCCAACAGACTGGTACCTCTTTATTAAATTTAGAAAAAAAAACTATTAGTTGTACGGCGGGAGACAACCGCATGCAGACCACTATTTTGAAGCAAAACACCTTTTCACAGGATTTAAATGTCCACAATTTCTACACAAGAAACAGAATTGATTACTACGTGGCTACTCACGATACTAAATTGTTTGAACAAAAACCTACTTATAGAGATAGAAAAAATATAAATAAACTCACCTACTTTAAAAATTTGTGGTAATCTAACTTTGTTTAAAAAAAAATAAAAATTGACTTGATTGATGAAGCATTTTATACTGTAGGTATAAAGGTGATCAACTACGGTGGCATGCGGGCCGCACATGCGCAGTAAGTAGATCCCCCACTACGGCGCCGTCGCCTGTCGACTAAAGATACAGGCTGCCTCTAAAGTAGTACTCATTACTCGTTTTGTTGTGTACGTGCGGTTATCGTTTTAACATTTGTGTCGCTGTCGAAAGCCGATTTGTTACGCGCGCACAAAATTAGGGGAAGAATGTTTGCAATTCAATTTGGGGTAATAGGTAATAAGTTTTTTTTCTAAATGATGTACCCATACGTTTTGACAGGCCCGAAAGAGAGGGACGTCATACCCTCATTCTGTTATATTTACTATACGGTTCTTTTTGTTAAAATGTCAAACAACTGATATTGTGCGTGTGTAGTTGATTTCTAAAATTTGACGTATGTTTCGTATAAAATTCACAACTATTAAAATTGATTCAGCTTCTTGGAATATTAACAGGAAGTAGACACCAGACACGATGATCTAACTTTGACTTCCCTTCAAAAAGTGATTTTTTCAAGCTCGTTTATTATTTCTCTTTCTGTCCTACATACATCAAATTACAGATAAAATTTTATATTTTATAACAAAATAATAAAACGCATATTATGTAATCCTGGAAAAGAAGTTAGGGCCTATATTAGCCTACGTGATACGCAAAAAATGCGATGAGATTTAAACGTCTAACTTTGTACGAGCGTATCTTATATAAATATCAGAGTATAATAGTAACATTTTTAGTGTAATAAAATAAGATCCATTAGGAAGCAAAAGTAATTTTTTCAGAATTTTTTGAAGAAAAATGAGCTTGTTAGAGTGTAGTGAACGAAACTGGCCGGCAGAGTGCCCTACCGTACCGCGTATTGTCACTATTGCGCTTGAACACCGTGCACTGATTGAAATGAGTTGAGGGGAAAGGCTGACGCAACACATTCTCTCTCTGTCCCGCTACCCTCCCTACATGCCCCCGTAGTTGGCGAATATTATACACGATATCCTTTCTGAACAGTTATGGTCAAAAAATATATAAACTTTTAAGTAAATGCTGAGGCATATTGTGTATTAATTGATACAAATGGTTGGATGACATGCTTATTGAAATAAACAAGTAAATAGTGGGGACAAATGAATGGTAAGTTTTGATTCAACGTGTTGTTCACATTTATACTTATCAGGTTTATCTGGACATCTCATATACTACCTTCTTGAGTCTCCTGGATGTAGTTATAAAACATAAACTAAATTAAAGTAAAAAATACTCATCTCCGATTTCAATTAAAGAGGTTTGTGGACAGGGACATACGGCAAACAATGATAAAAAGCCGAAAGAAATCAATTTTTTCTCGAGAGGGTGGTTTGTTGGCTTGTTGTTGGCACTAAAAATTATGTAGAAGAGAGTTTTTTTTAAATAACATTATTTGTAATCAGATTTTTAAAAATAAACTAAAAACAAATCCTTTGAATTTACAAATCACAAGTTGAGGCCTCATTACCCTGAGTACCTCTCAATATATCAATAATTGAGTAATTATGAGTAAATTATGAGTAAAATTGAGTAATTATTGAGTAATTTTCTTTTTTAACACATGAATAATTATTATTCATGTGTTAAAAAAGAAAATTACTATGTACAAAGATATTTACATTTTACAATATGGAATACATTTCACTAAAATTTTATATACACTTTAACTCTTTCAGACAAGTCCAAAACATGGTAACGTTTCAGGCGCCTAACTTCTTCTGCATTGGTAGAAGAGAGTGCACGGACTAATCAGATGGCCTCTGTGTAGTGACGTCAGTGCTCATTTCAAAGGCTAACTCTAAGTCAACCACGGTTTTGTTGTGATGTGACATTTTGTGGTTAAAATCTGAAATTTGAATTTCAATTTTACAAAATCCAATGAATTTCATAGTAGTAATTTGTGTTTGGTTTAAATTAGGTACCATAATTTGTACTGTTACACATTAGTTGACTTTTGGAACCAACTGAAATAAAAGTACTGAGTTTCAGGTCAGTCTTTTGAAGGTTATGCTATTGTAATTTGTGGTTAACAAATTAACTATTAATTTGTGGTTGTACTTGTTTATTTTTTAGTTTAGTTTTTTAGTTTTTTTTTAAAGATAGTACTAATTATATCAGATTAGTCCTTGATATGGGCTTGGATAATCATCACTGTTTAAGTTCTTTATCACGTACTCAGGTGAAGCTGTAAACATAACCTTGTTTGTAAGATTATCAGGTTTTGTTTCTGAAAAATTCTCTTCTGGTAGACATGTGTCAGTTTTCAGTACCTAATAAGAGCGGTTTTAAGTTAACTGCTGTTTACTATCATAGATGTGATTCTATCTTAAAAACTCATGCACACAAATTAATTGAAAATAAAATTTTAACCTAAATAGTATGTATTAGAAAAAACACACTTATATCAAACTGCAACCAGTTCTTGAACAGATGTAAGCTAAAGTAGATTATGTGTGGTAATTTCAGTGAAACCTATGATGGCAATTGCAAAACTGATGTCCATATTTACATAATAGCAATCAACAACCAACTACATTGGCCTACTGATATGTTATCTATTTTGTTTTGGCAGTAACTGATACGACACCTGCAGCTACATCTCTGAGAAGTTGTTAAGTAGTTCTAATAAGTTTAATGTAGACAGTAATGTTTTGTATAATAAGTTGTTCTTTCGTGTAATAAATGGCGAACCAGTGCGACAAGTATAATGTGTTTCTTTTTTTTGAGAGTACGTCATGGGACCGCATGTATAAGGCCGTATAAATTGGACAGAACCAACCTAACTTTTCTTTGCCGGCGTATTATTTTTGTGGCTGGGTGTTATGATGTTACAGTACATTATGGTGAACAGGTTTTTGGTTAGAATGTGCAAAAATGTAATTAATTTCTGTTTATTGATCAATAGTTGTTAATTTCTGATCAATATTAATTCATTTGCATAATAAAATTAGTAAGTTTACACTGAAACATAATGGTCTAAATTAAAAAGTTGCGTATGATAAAAAAAGGCTTATAAATAATTTTAGGCCTAGGGTGTTTGTGCACAAAATTAACTTCAGGTTTAGATTTAGCACACATAAATTATTTATTACATCATTGATGTAGTTGTCAGTGCAACTGGCTTCTTTGCCATTGGTCCCAGCTTTCATTCCTAATCAGATCTGGTATTTTTTCATCATTTATTTTCATCTTCACCTTCTGCACTTCAATTGGACATAAAAAAATTATAAAATTTTGTAAAGTAAGATGTTTAATTAAGTTATTTATTTTCTTTTTAAGGTATAATAATTCATCATGGAAAACAATCGAGATCCTGAACGCTGTGAGTTATGTCGTAAACCATTGATTATAAAAAATAAAAAAAAACGATCATGTAAAAGACGAGCGATTGACCCAATTACGAATAAAGTTTTGATTGTTTGTAATGCGTGTGGGTTACGTTTAAATAGAGCAGAATGGAAAAATAAACTAGAACAAGTAAGTTAAGTATTTATTAGTTAATTCAATTTATCCCTTATTTATGGGACAATTCCAGCTCACATTACAAAATAAGGGATATTCGTATTAACTGTACGGTAATTGTACAGTTTATTAAATTGAACAGGTGTAGGTAGAAACAGTGATGACCGTATCTGAAGCAGAGCCCGGGGCCTTTGTGGAAGAGATTTGGTGAACTTCTCCGAGTTGGATCATGTATGAAAGTGGTGAGAGGAATGGTGGATGGCAGGACACTGTAGTGGGAAGAATAGAGAGTAGGCAGTTGATTTGGTACAGGCATGTACAAAGGATGAATGAAGATATGTTGTTGTTGTTTAGGTCAACAGCCGAAAGGCTGGTTTGAACCTCTAGAGGTTTTACTAAATAAAAACGAGGAGTAAGGTGGTTTACCATTGCCTTTCTCACTGAGTTGAAAGAGTATACTTATCAGCATGCCAGGCCCTCCGAAAAGCACTCACTTTCCACCCTGCAAATGACACCTTCACTTCATTCACCACAGGGTCTGGCTGCATAGTGAAATTCATTACTCTCAGAGGAGATAACTCTGACTAGTGTCTTTTACACCTCTACCTCTTCTGTTCTTAAATAGTTCAGTCATATAAGTGGCTGACTATGTGATAAGAAACAGAACTATTTTTTTTAGCCCTGGACCAAACAGATAGAGTGCAATTAAAATAACACTCCACCTGCCCGTTTTGGGCATGAATGAAGATAGGTGGCCTCAAATCGCTTTGAATCATTGTCCGGTGATGAGGAGGAAAAGAGGAACGCTTTAGAAAATGTAGCTTGTTGGTGTAATGTGGGCAATGGAGGCAAGAAATTTGGAAGAGGGTAACAGGTGGTCGTTGTATTTGAGGTGCAGGATGCAGAGTAACTCTGTAGGACCCTCGCTTTAAAGTAGGCTAAAGTAAGTATTTAATTTTTTTAAATCCCGTCCAAGTTAACCTGCTGTCCAACTAGTGTAGTCCGGATCAGTGGTATTTTACTATATATATAAGTAGGCCTATTTGCTGTCAGATAACATACATTTCACATCCAAGTTTATTCATTGTTTTTCAGTGATATTTTTTATTTTGTGAGCTTGAATTTCAAATGGGACCTGCAGTTAAATGTGTGTTTATGATATTTGGTTACTTTACTATGACGTTAGTCCAAAAAGTGTTGTTTAACTTGATAAAGTGAAAACAGAATTATAGGATTTGTAATCTATAATGACATCTGGTTTAATTATTTTTGAGCATTTTTTTAAGGAATATTTAAAATAAACACATTAGTCATACCACTGAAATATTGACACTTGACTCGCACATTAAAATATGTATAGATGTATAGAAACAATAGAAAACATGTATTTGAGTCACAAGACAAGAATGTCGTTTAGCCGGCCACATTGGCGTAGTTGGTAACTTGCTTGCCTCTCATCATACGGTCGTGGATTCGATTCCCACTCAGGCACGGCATATTTTCATATATTACAAAAAATCATTTCATCCTCCATTGTTACACCCCAATGTCATCACTAATGACCTTTGCAGTTGATGCGATGTTAATAAATGAATATAATGAAAAGAAATCTGGTGTGAAACACTCACACAACTTTCTCTTGCCAATGCAAATAATTAACAATAAACCTAACATTAGTAATAAAACATTAGAAATAAACAAAAAACTAACCTCAATAAACATTAGTGAAATACGCTAAATTAAAATCGACCTCAGTTTGGCTTAAAAATACGGAAAATCGCTCATTCACGCTAAACTAGTCACTGTACAAAAAAATGTTTAAATAAAAGTTGTAGATCTCTTCATTTTCTATAAATTTTATTATATACACTTTTGTCGTAAAATGCATTCTAAGGCCGAAATCTTAAAAAAATAGATTTTTCACAAGATTTCGTGAGAAAAAAACAGAAAATTGCTAATTACCGCTAAACTAAGCGTTATACAAAAAAATGTTTGAAATAAAAGTTGTAGAATTTTACATTTTCTACAACTTTTATTATATAACGTTTTGCGCTAAAATGCATATTAAAGCTGCAATCTTAAACAGAAAATGTTTTTACGTAAAAACAGCCTCACGCAGAATTTCAGCAAACATGGCGCCTACCCTATCTTGTAGAGCATAAAAAATGTAGTAAACTAGGCGATTTTAAAAAAAATCGTAGGACCAGTTTTTGAGAAAATCGCAGAAAAGTGAAAAATTATACGAATAAACTACTACTTCCGGTTGACCGATTTTGATGAAAATGTTCGTGTCGGGTCCGGTAGTGGTATGTAACTTCAGTTTCAAGTTTCAAGTTCGTACGATGTTCCATTATTGAGATATTTTGTACACATACACACACACACACACACACACACACACACACACACACACACACACACACAGACACACACACAGACCAATCGTTAAAAACATGTTTTTTGGGTTCAGGGAGTCTGAAAACGTATAGATCCGGTGAAAACTCGATTTCGAAAAATCGACATGAAAACAATACTTTCCTTCCTATATATTCATATAGGCAAGAGAAAGTAAAAAGAATGCTGTTTGCATATGAATGGGCTGTGAGGAATGGAAGCAAAATGTGAGAATGCTGCCAACCTCAACAGTGAGACTATATTTAGTAGTAGTATATTGCACTACCATGCAATTGTACAGTTTGTTGCCTTTTAATTAATATACTTCATTGTGACTGACACTTTTTCCACTTAAACCCTATTTCCTTTAACATTTTTCTTAACATACAAAGTTTCCAACTAAAATTTAGCCTTTCTTTCAAAACCAGTTATAACTTTTCACATGGCGGCATCACTTTCTTATTAATATAACCAGTACCTTATATTACCAGGTGTCAAAAAAACTGTTTAGAAGAATTATCTTCTTTACTGTCTTTAACTTTTTTCTTTATATTTTGAATTGTGGAAAGAGAAACATCACAGTAGTTAGCCGCTCACTCACGGCTTTTGTTAAGAGGCATGGAAAGGCATTTTTGTTTAGCATTTTATTACATTGCATATTAGATTTTGCCCAGCACTGTGAACAGTTGGACCTTGTTTTTGAGAACAAGGTTTACATTTTAGCGTTAAATTTTTAGGTATGAGATGAAATATAGTTCATCACAGATTACGTAGATCTTGTATATCCACCTCTACTATGTATTAATTTTAAGCGTCCCATAATTATAGATTTAAGTGCTTCATTGATATCTAAAAAACATTATGCTATAATAATTTTTCCAATCCTTTATTATTACTTTTACTTAATTGCAGGGGAATGTTTTACCACCAAAAATTTTACTGGATAAAAATGTATGTTTAAAAAATTTCCAATTGTTTTCAAAAAGTGTCTGTGATATATTAGGTGATAATAATGCTAATAAATTGTACTGTTCTGTAATTACACCTAAAATATGCAATTGTATTCAACGACATCTTATAAATGAAGAAAATGAATTTTCTGTAGAATCACTTAAAGAATTACAAGGTGAGTAAATTTCTTTTAGAATATTCTTTAAATTTATGAAGGTCATTTTCAAAGTAAGCACTGATTGCACATCACGTCCTTGCAGGATGTCATGTGACGTCCGTTCAAGGTTTGCTACTCTTGGTTGGTCCCCACAACGCAGCTGTTACGTTTCACGTGTCTGCCGATGTTGGTTGTGTGGTTGGTTTGTTTGTTGCCATGTCGATCAATTATCCCACTTATTGTAAAATCTACACCAACAGCTAGTTAAAGTTTATGGTGAAGGTGTAATTTTAATGCTTTTTAATGAAGGAAGGAGAAACATGTTCATGATGAAGACTTGACACTAAAAGTTGATGAGGAAATTAAAGTATTAGCTATTAAAATATTTTGTAGGCTTATTTTTATTCTGTTTCTTAACGACTGGAGTAATAAAAGTAAGATTACACCCTAGTAATAAGATTAATGTTGATAGTGCATTGTCCAATGTTAATGTCTCTATTATGTTAGATGTGTTGGGAAGCATAGTATACCCAAAATAAACGTATTCATATATTTACATCTCCTTATAATGCTCATTCGAGAAGTTATAAATGATTACAGTATTCACTTGACCAAATTCAGCATCAATTTCATTCTTACTGTAGTGTATTAATCAGTAAATTACTGAAAAAATTGCAATTGTAATGTGCCATTGATTCTAATCTGCAGCGTGGTTTTCTTTGGGAAATTTAAGAATTGCCGTGTTTGAATTTTTTAAGAATTAACTAAAATAAAAAATTAGATTTCAAACAATTTTAATGTATGGAAATAACAATAGAAATAAAAAAAATCAAATACAAAAATAATAGAAATAAAAAGAAGTTCTCATTTGCTGTCAGTTTTGTGGTTGGATCAGAAACACACTGTTCATACCTACTGTTTTTGGACTTTAGCTTTGAATGACTTCAAGTGTTTGCACCATGTAAACCAAATTTTCCTGAATAACAAGTTCACTGTTCATATTGGTTAATTTAATTTATAATAGTTTTAATTCTTGTGTGATCTGTTTCAGACCGAATAAGTTTATCAGCTTTTAATATAAACAAAGATCGAGCTGTTGAACTGTATGAATTATATGTAAAAGCTCAACAGTTAATAAAAATGAAAGTGCAAAAGCCTGAAAATAGAGTAAGTGTTTTTTCTTGATTGAATTATTATTTCGTTTTATTATTTATTATACCGTTTTACGTAACAAAACTTTGGCAACTACAATCTAATATCTTCAGGTTGTACCTTGGTTTTTTAATAAATTATAGCTAATAGAGTCTAGTAATGGAATTGATAAAATAATTTTAGGTTGTAATTGAGAGAATATTTTGTGATATAGTCAGATACAATGTCAGAATACAAGAGTGGCCGAACTAAGTTGCAAGAAGTAAGTTTCATGTGTACATATCAATTTAGTATTGCTTATTTTAGAATATTTGTGTTATTTGTTATCTTTGTTCTTAAATAATATTAAGAGATCCTCAAAATAGCTTTTCATGATACTTCTTAAAAAAATGGAATTTTTTTTTTTACTTAAGTAAGACTAATTGTATACAGTTTTAGGCATTGTGAGGTGATTTAAAATGTATCTGGAATCACTTTTTGCAGCCCACATTCTCAGCATTTGCTCACTGTAGACTTTTCTCCTTTCTTCTGTCCACCCAGTGTTCTGATTTTGCTCTTCATGGAAGCCCTCAAAGTCCATAATTTAACCCTTTGGAAACGGACTGTTACGCGTTAAACAGAAGAATTTCAAAATTCAAAACGCCCTCAAAACAAATATTTCATACAACGCTACTACTGATGAAAAATTCTGAAAATATTACAGTTGATTCATATAATACGTTTGCGCGTTTTGAGTATAATTACAACAAAATCGCTTGATAATTCTTTGTGTTTAGGCGAGCGAAATTTTCAACTGTGAAAATTTTTGTGTTTACTTTATATTTTTTACTATAACGAGCTTAAATTTCAGTTAAACAAAAAAATTTATAAAACATATTTTGTAGACAAGACTGGAATAAATGTTAGTTTTTATTTAAATTTCCGTAAATATTTGACGAAGTTACAAAATGTTCAACATGAGTTCATTTTCACATCACAGGGAAGCATGAGGGAATGGTATTTTACATTCTTTATGGTGATGTCACAGAGCCACTATTATATTTAGGTTACAGCTGTAAGCAAAGCAATGTAGAAAATTCTTTTCCCTACAACTACGTGTTTTGAAGAATTCTGTACGGTTAGAAGGAAACCATTACACGTTCTTTGCAACCCGGCAAAGTGTTGAATTTTTGCCTCTGTGATGGTAAACCCCCTCCTGAAAAGTAAAATGGACTCGTCTTTCCTTTTCAATGGCAAATATCGTAACAGAATCATCATAGCTTCAACTTAAACTAAAGAACTTGCATGTACGTTGACTTACACACGAGCTACACGAATTTCCATTCAAAACAAACAATTCCCAAACCATCATTGCTACCTACACACTATAGAGGGAGTAAAAATTTTCCCTGTTATGATATTCCAATTCTGAAAACATTATCAGATGCGTTAAAGAATTCCCTACAAGAAAAGTGCAATATTTATCAGTCTCCGATTTACGAGGTAGGGTCAAAAAGTTCCCGGAATTGGTTATTAAAAATTTATTAAAAATATTTATAACATTCTTACATTATTTCCCTTCAAAATACTCTCCTCCTGCATCTACACATTTATTCCACCGTTCATATAATTGTTGGAAACACTCTTGAAAGCCGTTTTTTGAAAGTTCCTTCAGCCGCTCCGTCGCATTTTCAATCACCTCTGACGAATCAGCAAAACGATGTCCCTTCAATGCCATTTTTAACCTTGGAAACAGGTAGAAATCTGGTGGTGCGAGATCGGGAGAATATGGAGGATGTTCCAGAGTGGTAATATTATTCTTGGCAAGGTATTGTTTCACCATTAGGGATCGATGTGCTGGGGCATTGTCGTGCAACAAATACCAGTCATTCTCTGCCCATTTTTCAGGTCGTTTTCGTCGAATTGCATCTCATAGCCGTTTTAAGATCTCTGTGTACAATTCTTTATTTACTGTTCTCCCTTCAGGAATAAATTCATAATGAATCACTCCACGGTAATCAAAAAACACCTCCAACATCACCTTACCCCGGCTTCTGTCCAAGCGAAATTTTTGTTTTCTTGGTGAAGTTTTTGACTTCCATTCAGCGGACTGCCGTTTTGTCTGAGGGTCGTAAAGAAAGCACCATGTCTCATCACCTGTAACAATTTTGCGCAGGAAGCTGTCATCTGCATCAGCCATTTCAATCAAGTCCCTGGACATGGTCACTCTCATTTCCTTTTGCTCAGGGGATAACATTTTTGGAACAATGTGCAAGCAAACACGGTGCATGTTCAAGTCATATGAAGAATGCTGTGAACACTCCCATGTGAAATACCAACTTCAGAGGCAATAGTATTGATGGTTGTTCGCCTGTCCGCACGCACAATTTGTCGAACGCGCTCAACATTGTCGTCTGTAGTGGAAGTGGAAGGCCGCCCAGTCCGAACGTCATCTTCAATTGTTGTGCGACCGTCGCGAAAACGCTTATGCCACTCGTAAACTGCTGTTTTCTTCATCGCAGAATTTCCGTATGCTTTTTTTAGCATCTCAAGAGTCTCCGAGGGTGATTTCTCCAGCAACACACAGAATTTAATATTGCCACGCTGCTCTAATGACGACATTGCCCAATCCGACGAAAGACAGAAACTACGATCTACAATATTAAACACCGAACGCACGGAACCAACTACAACTGCCTGCTAACCTCAAAAGCACATTCACTACCAGTTATGCCAACCTCACAAACAAAAATTTCCCTTTCAGCTTACAAATACGTGACTGTAAGCGACCATTCCGGGAAATTTTTGACCCTACCTCGTATAATGACCTTGCAGAAGCACGTTTTATCACTCCAACCACAATCCATTCGGCATCATCTAAAATTAGATTACCAGCGTGAACAGGTTAATTTAATTGTCTGAATTGGATTCATTTCATTAAGTTTTCTTGGTTTATTCTGGTTTTCTCAATATCTTTTCTTCCAGACTTCTTCAAACCACATTTATCCAACACCTTAGGTCTACTGTTTAGTGTCTTAAAAGTTTGTTTTGTCAACCGTTGTCATCCATTCTATACAGGTATGTTCTTAAAATTTTAGTCTTCTTTTTTAATTATTTCCATTAATCATTCATTTTCCTTGTCCAGTTTTTCTCGTTCTCGTAACCTACATTGTCCATCTTCGAGCCCATAATCTTGCGGAGAATCTTTCTCTCTAATTTCTCTGCTTCTTTTAGACCAGCCTTCCCAGACATTCTGAGGCACTCACTCGTATAGGTAAAATACATATTGAAAATGTAAATAAATTTGTTTTTATAATAAACTAAAGACATTATGTAGCCTCAGATAGAGTTGTGTACAATTTTTTCACAATTTTATATATATTTTGGTTTCAGAAACTATCACTGAATGAAGTAAGAGGTATTTTTCATCTTCGTACTGAAGAATATGAAAAATTTGTTTTGGCTAATCGTGAAAAATTAAAGAAAAATTATAAATTGTGTGAAAGAGCTGTTCAACGGGTATTGTGTTATTCCAATAATTATCTTCATAAACAACTGAAAACTTCACCTAATGGGTGGGTTTTTTAAACTATGTATTTTTAATAATTATTTTGTGAAAATTTTATAAATGTTTTTTATTTTATTTTAGGGGTTGCCTGCAGGTGTCACCACTTCCCTTTTCTCAACCTCTGCCTCCATTTGTCTTGATCCATCCAAACCTCTTCTGAAACGCCTCATCCACCTCATCTGTTAACCTTTATGCTGTCAGACTGCCTGTTCCTACTTGTCCAAAGAATGCCAAGCTAAAATCCTGTTATTTTATCAGGTAATTTTGAAAATTTGTTAAAAATTTCAGAAATGAGACAGGAGAGAGCTTTTAGCATCATGTTTACCTTAAATTCTGCTCATATAAGTAGTAATGGAAAAAAAGTTTAAATGGTTTCAATAAATTTGATGTAAAAATAAAATTTTGAACTGTAAATAAAAAACGTTTATTTTCAAAAGTGTTGGGAGAAGTCTTAATATATTTTATTTTATTTTTTCATGTTTATCAAAAGAATGGGTTTTCTTTTCTTTTGAAACTGCAAAATAATAATAATTATCTGTACATTACAAACAAATCGTAACAAAAGTCACACTGAGAACAGCTGTAACCAAAACGAACATTGCTGTTAGTGGTGTACTTGAAACTATCAATGTTTGTAAGAATCGAAAAAATTGATATGTTCAGCTAATACACAGTACATCATTAGATAGATGCACATGCTACTATCATTTAAAATATGAACTGGATCTATTGAGAAATATTCAAAATACTGTGTGATACATGAAGAGCCATCGTCATCGGCTCTTGGCAGTCTTTCGTAAAAATTCAAATCAACTTTTTGGCATTATAAAGGTTAAGGACCACCAAATTCTGCATCTCCTGCACTTTCTAACTGGACTCCAATCCATTACCCACACTATCCATCTGCCTCCATGTCCTCTTCTCACATGCCCATACTACATCCCTCTTTTCCTCAGTGTTACTCAAAACCTCAGTCTCCCATTTTCCTTTGTATTTTGTCATTGATAACTTGGTCCTTTCTCATCAGTCCACAGCTTCACCTCCAGAACTGTCACATCACTCATGCCTCTATTATTCTTATTTACCACGCAATTGTCAGCCCTGTAGGTCATTACGCTGTGTAATATTGTGTTTAATATCCTTGTTTATGTGATTATCCCATATTATTATATAGAGTTAATTTTCCTTATTAATGTTCTTGCCTCAACTTTTTTGGTTATTTCCTGGTCTGTGTTTTTGTTCTTCTAGGTTGTAAATCCCAAGTATTTTTATAAATATAACTTTCAGAAACATAATTACAGTCTACTCCAGTTATAGTTACTGGTGATAAATCGTCGGCTGCATCACAAACCGTCGTATCTCAAAAATCATGTTTTTCTAGGAGAGCCGTTTAAAGTTTTGCGTTTAGTTCTCCACTCTACATCTCAGCAATTATTTACAATAAAACCGTAATTATTGCTTTAAATAATCAACAAAAGACTGTATTTTTTTATTATTTATATGATATTAATGTAAGTTGTTGATTTTTATCAATAATGTATAAATTTGTCGAGTTACGACAGTACGTGATTCACGGTAACGTATTATGAAATATAAACAAATGACGTATCTCTCTCTATAGATAAAAGTATCCTGATAGAAAATTAATACTAACAAACACATGATTACTCATTTTAGTATAAATTCTACATTAATACAGACAACTAGCTAATTTATTACAAAAAAAAATACAAATTTAAGAAAATTTGTTAATACAATGCATAACAAAATAAGTACAAAAATATTTTTTTTTGTAGTTCCTATTTTCTAAAAAAACATACCAATAACTTGAAAATAATACTACGAAACTACTAAGCGTTAACTAATTTCATTGATGAATGTTACTTTTTAGAAAAATAATGACATCATAAACTGATGCAAAAAATTTTTAAAAAATTGTTTATTACTGGACAATGACACTTACAGTAACACTATAGGGTTACCTAAAAGCTGTTTAGTAACTACATAGCAAAATATACAAAATACGTACGTAAAATAAACACAGAAACTTAAAATAATGATACATTACGTTATTATTAGTAATCAAAAACTAAAATTTCATTTAGTAGGTCTACTCCATTACAAACTTTAACAAAATGTTTTGTTGGCAATGCCTAGAAACAGAAAGTAACTACGTTGGCATAAACGTAATAGTTATAAGCTGAATGATATTAGTTTTAAAGATTTATAAAAGGCATTAAATTCTTTGTTCTAATTTGAATGAGGTAAATTTCTTTAAAAGTTCTTGTGTTCTTCCAACTTGGCGATGGGTGGCACTGCATTACATAAAGATAACAAATCTTTGTTCTTTATCTTTGTAATTTATGCAGCCACTAAATTTAATTTTTTGGGTTCAATATTCTTTATTGACTTTAGCTTTCCAATATTAAAATGCCAATATTCATCACAAGGTGGCTGTTCTTAAAATAAATTGTATCTGGCGAGGTTTTGGGAACATGAATTTCCATCACACGCAACCAGTTTATTTTCTCGCCTGTTGAATCTTTTCTGTTTAACAATAGCCCTTCTCTCAATTCCTTAGAAATTTCTTTAAACTCGATAAAATCTTCATACTGAAGTGCATTGACAAGGAAGGTTGTTTTTTTAAAAGCTAATTTAAAAATAGGAATAAGTTGAGATGGTACAAATAAATCGCCTGAACGTTCAATAGCAGACTTTATAGTAGACCTACTATGTCATGAAGCACCCTCATTTTGTCCGTGGAAAGGCTCACAAAATCTCAGGGAAATACTTACAATATTAGTCGAAATAGGGACAACATACAACAGCATGTTGGCTATTATTGAGTTTTTACTTTGGTCACTGCATCCGTCCAAAAAGAGAAACACATTTTTTACCTCTTTTTCATTCAATTGGTTTAAGCAGATCGAAACAAATCGCTTCCCACGACTCTTCTTTTGTGACAATATAACCTTACGACAGTAAACTAAGATTTATCAACACACCCGCAAACGTCTACTAACACACTGATATAGAGCAAGTAATCATGGGTAGCCTACATATTTTTACGTCTGACTATTTTGGAATTTCTGCTAATGCAGACGGTGAAGAATGATGATGTACGAAAATGAGTGATGAAAAAAATTCCAGACCTGACCGAGAATCGAACATGGGACCCGGTACAATGATATAATTCGATTAAGGTAATTTATCAGTGCTCCCTTCATAAAAATGTAAACTAAGTGCGTATTCCGTTAAAAGTAAATTGGAAATGTACTTCTGCGTGGAATATGGATATCATAATATATCCTGACGATTGCTGCCTAACCCAGTGAAGTAGATACCTATATAAAGGCCAATTTTATTATTTAGTTTTATTTTATAATTAGTCTAATTCGAATACGTCACATACAGTTTCGGTTTCATTAGGTAAGCGACCGCATCACAAACTGACGAATCTACAGATACGACAGAGTGAGAACACAATACAAGTTTCACAAAGTGACGTATCTCAAGATACGACAGTACGTGATATACAATTCATCACTTTTTGTGAGTTACGCAGAAACAGTATTGCTCGTATCTTTATTAATAACGAAGATATTGATAAGTCAGTTCGTGATATTGTAGAGTACACCCAGACACATTCATAGGCGACCTAACTCAAATTTCGATTTTTTTGAGATACGTCACTTCGTGATGCAGACGACGAAATGTGGGTTTATCTTGGCCCGGAAACCATAATGTTGTATTCACAATGGCGACATTCTTTATTCCCTTGAATTCAAAAAGCATGACAAGTGCGCAGGAATGTGAAGGTCATGCTTTTTTTGTTTTTTGGCAGTAGAGTCGTCGTACACAATGAATATTCTCCTTTGGGTCAAACTGTTAATAAAGAATACTACCAAGAATATGATGTCGGAAGAAGATGTCTTCCAACATGTTCGTGATGCTGTACAATGTAAGCAACAAGATTTGTGGACAACAAGAACATGGTGAGAATTTCCATGATGATCGTCAGCATTCATTGTGGATGCTTCGTAAGAAGAATGAGGAATATGGCAGCTTCATCATAACAACGCTTTTACTCATTCGTTACATCTTATCTGAAGCTTTTTTGGCAAAACGTACAGTAGTGTGCAAATTAATCTAAACACAGATGTTATGTAACGAAAAGTTACTTTGTTTTTGAAAAAATATATTTATAATATACATTCTATTTGTTTATGTTTAATAACTAATATGGCCACCTTTATTGTTTATCAGCTCACGTATGCGATTTGGCATAGATTCAATTAGTGTACTGCGCATTTTTTTAATTTCTTTGTCAGGAAACCATACCAAAATTATTGCTGCAATGAGGTTATTTTTTGTAGTACAATCCATTTTTGAGAGTTGTTTTTTCACTATTGCCCAAAGATTTTCAATCGGGCTTATATCTGGGGAATTACCTGGCCATGTCAACACTTCAACATTTTCTTGTTCGAAAAATGCTTTCACTTTTTTGGCCGGTCGACGAGCTTTCCGTCCAGCATCAAGAAGTCGTCGTCTAACAGTTGTCACATGCAAATTCGTTCCACTGGCTGCAAGCTGTCGATTTAAGTCCACAGCACTTAATTTTGGATTGACTTTACTTGTTCTCACTAATAACCAATCCTGAGTCATAGTGGTTTTTCTTTTACGGCCACATTTTCCTTTCCTTCGAGGTGAAAAGAAACGAGTTTCTCAAAATTGTTTTAATATAGCATTCACTGTCCCTTGTCCAACGTCACACTCTAAAGCTATTTGTCGTTGTGTCATACCGGTATACTTGGAGAGAGAAACAATTTTTGAACATTTTCTTGGAGTTACATCCATTGTTACAATATATTACATAAACAGACACAAAAACAATATCGTCCATCCAATGGTAAACTTGCGAATGTGCAAATTCTCAGTTTTACAGGAGAGCACAAAACCAATTCAATGCTTTCTTCTCTAACACACTTGTTGTATTTTCGTAACTTTACAAAGGCTGCTAATCTCCCTAACATAACAAGATACATATTCGCAAGTTTACTACAACATACATTGGATTGTATACATCAGCATCCACTAACAAACCCATATTCGCAAAATTTGCACATTCGTGAGTTTACCATTGGAGGGACGATATATGAATTTGTCTTAAAAAAATGAAATACACTTGTATAAACCACTACTTATGTCACAAAATTGCTATAGAGACAACGAACAATAATTTCACAATGCACAGATAGCTGACAGAATGTGTATGGTTAGCAGTGTAGCCACAACATAGAAAAAAACAAAAAAATTCCCTGTGTTCGGATTATTTTGCATGCTACTGTAGTTTTACAGTGGTTCGACAGCCGCCTTATCCACCAGATATGCTGTTGTATTTCAGCGCTGTATGCAGTTCTATTTGCAGGAAAAAGAAAGAAAACAAGAAAGGACACCCAAATGAAATTTTATAGAGTAATGGTTGTACCACTCATAACATGGGCGTGAAACATGGATATCACTAAACAGGTACGAATCTCATACCCAGGCTGCTATAGTGAGTTTTTTTGCAGGGAGTCAAAGGTAGTACCCGGTTAGATAAAGTACGTAACGAAACCATATGCACCAAGTTAAATGTTGTCACTTGTGAAATATTTAAAAAAAAATAGGAGATACTGGTCCAACCATTTACTTTGCCATGCCTGCACACATGTTTCTTCTACAAGCATGGAAGTATAAACCTAGAGGGAAGCGAAGTTTGGTATGACCTAAAAATAGATGGATGCCGGAACAGGCCCCTGAGCCTAATCCTTTTTCTGGCTCTTCTCCAAGTTCAAAATTCCTTTAAAAGGACAAAGATTGGAGTCTAAAAGTTGTAGTGAAAATGCCACGAAGGGCGTAAACAGCATACCTAAAGCAGCTTTCCAAAAATGCTTCCGATAGTAGCAACACTGGTGGGACAAGTGCGTGGAGTTTGAGGGGGACGAGGGTGTAAGTTTTTGAATACCTATTTAAAAATAATTTTTTTATTTGAAAATGTTGGATACTTATTGAACAGACCTTGTATTTATAATACAAGGTCTTACTAAATGAACAGGTTTAGTTTTTTTCAGTCTCTATCACACTGATGTCTTAAAAGTTGAAGTGCTTCAATGTTGATTTATTCAGGTCAGGACTTAAAGTTTACATTTACTACATCCGGTATCAAATGTAGTATTTTTACAAAATTAGTTGTACATGTTTATTTAATTTTACTAAAATATCACCATTTAAAGTTATATTATTTGTTGTTATTTCAGTGAGGCGAGAATAGCTGGTAAGAGTGCCGTAGTCTCGAAACTTCTTCCTGATATTGATACCTTACCTTATAAGAAATGTTGTAAATCTCATTGCACTAATCTCGCTTTAACTCATAGTCGATTAGTCGAAAGGTGGCGTAACAAAGCACTTCTTGGACAACGAAATGCTAGAGCTGTAATCGCAGAAATGTTAACACCAGCTGGGGGTTCTGTCAATTGTTCTTTGTTTCTACATTTAGTCACTGGTATATATATTTAAAATTTATTTTTTAATTTTGTATTAATATTTTGTTTTATGTTTGTTAATTAAATACTTATCCTTGGTTTTTATATTTTCTTTGAAGAAAAATTTTGTGTCTATTATAGTACAGAACAGTGAAGTTGATTATCCTGGATTCTGGCTCTGGATTCCTGTTTTCACTGATATGTACGAGGTGTGACTATTAAATAACAAGATTGAGGTAAAAAATTTTATTTTAATTTTATACATAATCACTTATTGTCGCCTTCAATATACACTCCTGCTCTATCCCTACAACGCTCCATACGAATTTTCCGTTGTTGGAAACAGTGCTGGAAGTCATCTTCTGTCAGCTCTTTCAGGACACGTGCCGCTCAAAAATGTTTGAATTATTTCTTTGTACGCGATTGAAAATGACCCAAATTCTTGGAAACGATAATAACATATGATGAAATGTGGTTTTTTATTTGTGTACCTTCACTGGGTTCCTGAAGGTCAAACAATTAATCAATATTACTACCTTGAGGTACTTTCTAAACTAGATCAAAGAGTAAGGAAAAACGCCTTGAAATGTGGAAGGACAAATCATGGGTTCTCCAACAAGACAAAGCGCCAGCTCATTCCGCGTTATCTGTCAAGAGGTTCCTAGCCAAGTACAGCATCTCAGTTTTAGAACATCCACCTTATTCACCAGATCTTGCACCATGTGACTTCTACCTGTTCCCTAAGGTAAAATCTGCATTACAAGGGACAAGATTTGAGTCTGTGGAAGCTGTAAAAGAGAAAAGAGAAAGCGGTGTCCTGAAGGAGCTGACAGAAGATGCCTTCCAGCACTGTTTCCAACAACGGAAAATTCGCATGGAGCGTTGTAGGGATAGAGAAGGAGTGTATATTGAAGGTGACAATAAGTGATTATGTATAAAATAAAAATAAATTTTTTTACGTCAGTCTTGTTATTTAATAGCCATACCTCGTATATTAGTAATGGCAGTGCAATCTTCTCAGAATCGTTGAGGTGGAATTTACATGAAGATATCATTCAACAAAGAATAATTATCAATTTGGGATATGTTTATATTTCTTGTTGGTTCAAACCTTGTGAAACAGTAGTTCTTAATGATTACCTACTTGTGATAGAACATACCTGCATGTGTTAGTCACTTGCCACCATATATCTTGTTTTAAGACTCATGAAAATTGAATTGATACCTACATTAAACTAGTCAGATTTTATTCAGAATTGTTTCTGTTTATACTACTTTCTGATTTAATTTGGGGGGAAAATCCTGTATAAACAAAAGTAGTTAGTAATGAATGCCTGATAGAGGTGGCACAGAATTTAAATTACCTGGGATATGACATACGCTAGAAGTGCAGACATAATCAAAACTGAATTGTTTTTGGTATACATGTGGAATGATAGTGGGAACACTGGGTCAAAGAGTTCAGAGTTTTGAAATGCCCAGTTGAAGTTTTATAAGACTCTGGCTCTTCCAGTATTGCTGTACAGCAGTGAGTTGTGGGTACATGGGAGGAAAAATTAACATCAGATCCAAGCGATGGAAATGCGGTTCTTGAGAAGAGTTCAGCGGTGTAGTTTGATCGATTACATTAATAATGAGGAAATCCGCGTCCATTTAAATGTCTTCCCTCTCTTAGAAACTGTCAACAACAAATATAGAAAGAAATGGGAGAAACATTTAATACAACTGAGTGAAGATGATGGCGAAAAGCTACATACATGATGGACAAAGAGATGTAGGTAGACAGCAAAAAAGATGGGCGAAGAAGTCGGAATTCATGACAGGAAGAAGAGAAGAAGAAGTTTTCTTTTTGTAAGAAAATTCAGTTAGCGATTTTTATTAATCAAACTAACTCGATTATCTTGTTATTATGTTTTTATGCCTTTTGGTCTTAATTGTTTGATTAATGGTATACTGTGTTAATAGGTTGTAGTTTAGGATTGCTACGTAAAGTACAAAAGGATTTAAAACAGTCAGATGGTATTAGAGAACCTCCTGAACATGGATTACGGGAGTATTGGAGAAGGAAGAAAATAAATGCAGCCAGACGACAGGATAACAACAGGCACACAATTACTGGTATTAACTTTTGTTTTAAATATTATCTAATGACTTGTCACCGGATGGTGACATTACGTGGCTAACCTTATCATTTTGGTGGCCCTGAAAAGGGCCGGTGTAAACCTTATTAAATTGGTCCTGAAAAGAACCGTTGTGCCGGTCTCGAAGGAGACCGGTGTAGGCAGCGCGTGGCTGCGACGAGAGCCGTAGCTCAGGTTGATGGCCCTGAGAAGGGCCGGTTAAAACCTTATTAAATTGGTCCTGAGGAGGACCGTTGTGCTGGTCTCGAAGGAGACCGGCGTAAGCAGCGCGTGGCTGCGAAGAGAGCCGTGGCTCCGGTTGATGGCCCTGAGAAGGGCCGGTTAAAACCTTGTTAAATTGGTCCTGAGAAGGACCGTTGTGCTGGTCTCGAAGGAGAACAGTGTAGGCAGCGTGTGGCTGCGACTGCTGCGGCGGCGGCGGCTGCGAGAGCTGCGGCGACGGCTGCTGCGTTGCTGGCTGCTGCAAGTCCCAGAGCATCTTCCTTCTTTCTCTCGTGGATGTAGTCGGTCGATCCTCGTCGGAGATGTAGAGCGCAATGAAAAGCGGCTCAGTGCACTGCGCTTTTATAGCTACTGTGAGCGCTGTGGTAGGGGGCGGTGAGTCGCTCGGCCTTGGCAACTAAGCCCTTTAGCGGAAAGGAGCCGAAAGGATTGTCGGGCACCGCTAAAGGCTTTGTCGCTTCGCCGCTAAAGGGCCCATCGCGCCGACAAAGGCCGGAAGAAGTACTCAAAGCCGGCAACACAGTAAATGATTAATTAGAAAGGGTGGCGGTGACAGACTGTTACTTTGAAGAAACTAAAGTTATTTTATCAGATTTAATATGGTAATCGTATATTTGGACATATATTGAATAGGTTGACCAATATGTGTAAAACTGTAAACAGTTTTAATCTCTATTCATGAAATTCAGATACCAAAATATCAGAATTTAAGAACAGTTTTCTTTGTCATCTTTATTCCTCTTCCAAATTTCCTCGGCTGAGAACCAGTATTACTCCTCTTCTCCTTTTTCTATCATTAAACCATCTCTCCTTCATTGCTCTCTTGCCTCTTTTTTCCTCCAATTCATTCTATACTGCATTGCACCCAAGCTGCACAGGCTGTTCTCCTTATACCTTAAAAACAAAAAATTTTGGTGTTAACACGACTTTCTCTTGCCAATGTAAAATAATCGCCTATGATTTATTATGAATAAACGAAGTAAAAATGGTAAACATAAATTAATTTAAATCATGAGTGATTGATCCTAAACTAAGCTCCTTAGAAAAAAAAATGTTTTAATTAAAAGTTGTAGTATTTTTAATTTTCTCTGACTGTAGTTTTATATGTAGTTTGCTACTTATAACTAACTGTAGTTTATAAATTATTTTTTGTAATATGTACTATACTAAGGTCGCAATCTTTAAAAAAAACCCATTTTTCCAATTTCAATAAGAAAATAGGACAATCTCTAATTGACGCTAAATTAAGCGCTGTAGAAAAAGTGTTTGAAATAGAGGTTGTAGGTTTCAAATCAGATAATCCCTTTATTCCACAAATCCAGTGCCCTTTCTGTCTCCTCCTCTGTCTTTCTACATAAATAATCAAATCATGTCCAAACAAGTTTGCAGACAGTTTTCTTTATTCACTAAAAGAAAATTAAAAAAGGTTGTTGGTTTTGTTGGAACATGAGTTTTAGTTAAAAATAATTTTTCAATTTCAGGTTGTTATGTATTCATATTTTTTTAAAGATATGTATCATTAATCACCATTCATTATGTTGAAATTAACTACAAATAAGTAACAAACTATAAAATTGAATTTTTTCTGATAATAATTTTATTATTTACTTCACTGATTTTAAAATTGTATTTTCTTTGCTGTTAATGATCTGTATTAATGCAATTTCTTAATTTCTAGGAACCGATAAATCCGAAACTAATTCTAATGTCGTAAATACTAGTCAAATGAAAATTGTAGAACCTTCTGCTCAGGTGAGTTTTTCATTTTCAATTGATCGATTTTCAGATTCGCTCATCTTTCTTTCATGTATCATGTCGTTTATTAACGTATAAGTTTTTTGAATTGAGGTTTCAGTTATGATAACTCATTTTATTCAGTCATTACTATTTTGTATTTTTTTAAATATGAGAGTCCTCACTCACTCACTTATCAATAATTCTTTAACTTTATGGTTAACTGAAAAACTAAAATTCACTATAATTGTTAGGGTGGTGACAATCCTAAAGAAATTAACGTTATTTTTATATCTTCCCATGAAGAGATGTTTTACAGTTCTAAAAATTAGCATGTATTTTCTTTGAGTGATATGTGGAAAAACTAAAGCATTTTATAATTACGATCACTTTGCCTAAGGGATATGAAAAGGGTTGTTTAGGTCATCAGCCAAAAGGCTGGTTTGAACCTGTAGAGGTTTTACTAAGTAAAACAAGGAGTGAGGTGGTTTACCATTGCCTTCCTCACTGAGTGGAAAAGTACGCTTATCAGCATGCCGGGCCCTCTAAAAAGCACATATTTTCCACTCTGCAAATGACACCTTCACTTCATTCACCACAGGGTCTGGCTGTATAATAAAATTCATTACTTTCAGAGAAGATAACTCTGATTAGTGTCTTTTACACCTCTACCTCTTCTGCTCTTAAATGATTCAGTCATTCAATTGGCTGACCATATGATAAGAAACAGAACTATTTATTTTAGCCCTGCAACAAACAGATTGAGTGTAAATAATTTGACACTCCCCCTGTCTGTTATGGGCAGATGAAAAGGGGTAACCACCTTATAACTACTAATATAATTTTCTATTTTATGTAATAAATTTCACTAACCTTCCATTTTTAACTGCGTCAACTTTTATTTCGCTTACATGTGTTTCGGTGGATCCACCATCATCAGAGTAAATAACATATAATTGAAACTAAAAACTTTATTTATTAAAAATCTATAGAAGACGATACATCTTCAGTCATACAGTTTTTAGTTTCAATTATATGTTATTTACTCTGATGATGGTGGATCCACCGAAACACGTGTAAGTGAAAATAAAAGTTGACGCAGTTAAAAAGGAAGGTTAGTGAAATTTATTATATAAATTCATTATATAAAATAAAATTAATTTCCAACTGCAGGATGCATTATAAATATTTATTTTTGAATGATAATATAATTTTGATACCTTCCTAAAAAGATGTGGTTTTAGATTCACCATATCTTCATGCAGCTCCTTTGAGATTAGTAATATCCTCACGCAATTGCTAATAGCCAAAAAAGAAAGTCCACAGACATCAAGTTGATGTTGATAATGGCCATGTTCTGATGTCTATAGAGTATGATTGAATCATATTACTACAGTTCATTTTAAGATGAGGTAACGTGTCATCTTTTTGAGCTATAAATTCTCCATTGACATGTTGGTGGCAGAAGATGCCTTAAGCCATAGAAACAACTGCCATCTGTATACCAGATTATGCGTTAAGTATCTACATGTTTTATAAAAAAAACCTGTAGCTTTTATTCAAAATATAGGACATTGGTTTGCTGTATAAGAACTGTTCTGGGAATCAACAAATCTTTGATGCGTGGAGACTTTTCTGAATGGATCAACATGATACTTCAGAGGTATTGGAACCTGACTGCCAGGCTGAGGCACAGTAACAGGATGCCACCATATCCTATACTTTTGTTCGTGAACTACTTGGTCTGGGCAGAAAGCAGCGTAGGGTGGCTGTAGGGCTGTTAATGGGGAAATCATTTGAAACATCTACACAATATAGAGATATTTAATGGTGTCCCAATACATAGATTGGAATACTATCTTACTTACCTACTTTGTAAGATAGAAAAACCATTTTTTTAATAGTACAATGTAATAATAAAAGTAAAATCAAAAATTTTAGATGTTGTATATTAATAAAAACATTTAAATGAGCAAATCAAATTTAAGGATTATGAAGTGATCTTGGTAGCTTCTGCCATCTGTAGTGAGTATGGAACGGGATTGGTTTCATGCAAATGACTGAAGAAATAACTTTTTCTATTAAAATTTTAATAAATTATTTCTCCAGAGGGTGAACATGAGTGGTATTGGAAAACCTTAAAAGTTTGGGAGCTCTCCAAAAGGGCCATTTACTGTTGGTGCGTCTGGCTGAGACAAGTCGATGTGGGAAATGGTGGTGGAAGATTTAAAAGGTCTACCTGGCCAGCAGCCCTTTTTCTGGCTTGTTGGAAGTATTGTCAACTTTTCTTTGTCGGCATGTCAATAAAAGCTTTGTTGGCCGAACACACAGTAGCATTCCCTCGAATAAATAAATAATATAAGATATTTTACTACTACCCCATCAATCAAAGGGGCATCAGTGACAATCAGACAATAAGTTTTAATTTGAATGTTATTTTATACTATTGTATTATTATTTTTATACTTTGTGGATCCGCTGCTGATATATAAATTTATTTGAATAAAATTATAAACACATCAAAGCAGCTACAAAAGTTTAACAACAAAAACTTTCAAAATTTATATATCACAATGTATTATAAGCTGCAGGATACATTTTAAAGATTTATTTTCTCATTCGTAGTTACTGAATGTTCTACAAGGATTTAGAATAATCTTATAATTGCTATAGTGAAGATCATCTTTAGTTAGCTGTTGCTGGGAATTTTTAAATGAATTTTAATTGTCCGTATTTTTATTTGGTTACAGGTGAACAAATCCGTGATATTTAAAACAACAGATTTTATAAGAAGTAATATCATTAATTCAAGCAATATTGTAAACAGCAGTAACGATCAAAATGTAAACAATCAAGACAGTATCACTCAGAATCAAGATAATTTCATTTTATCATCATTAGAATTAATAAATAACGAAAATAATGATCAATTTCAATCAGTGGAACCTGTATTGACGAATACCATTAGTCATACTTCGACAAGCATACCATCTGTGATAACTAGTACTAATAATAATCATGTACCGTCAATAAGTTCAAGTATCGTAAATGTTGACAGTAATGTTGAAGATGACACGGAAGCTAATGTACAGTTTATTCAGATTACTAAATTACCATCAAATCAGACAGGTATCAATAATTTTAGTTGGTTTTAATCCATAATGTGTGTTTGTTGGAATATGTTTTAATAACAACTGTTCAATTTAAGAACAAGAAGTGACCCCACAACCCAGTGATAAGAAGATGATATATATACATGTAATTGATGTGTAGTCTTGTACAGTTTCAGGGTAATCATTCATAAGAGAGCATGTTTAATTGAACCCCAACCATCAAAGTTCACTGGTAACCACCTTCTAGTATTTAAATCCTTATAAAAGTAACTATCTTTACTAGGATTTGAACCTGGAACCTTCGTCTCTGAAAATCAGCTGTCTCATGGCGATGACTTTACCACTAGATCAACGGCGGGTTGTTTATAAATTTATGAGAAAATATATAGAAGTTCATCTAAATTGTAGTAGTGTTCCATGTACTCTTTAGAGCTCTTAACTCTGCCTCTGCAGAGTGAAACAGAGGGACGAGTTGTTTCCATGTTACCACTATGGTTCATTAAGTTGCTGTATTTTCTGTGTATTGTAAGATAATTTTGTATTAATAATGATCATGCTGCCGAAACATGGATTAGGTGGAAGAAAGGCAGAGAGTAGAATCCAAGTGGCAGAAATACATTCAAGTGGAGTATACTTGGAAAGACAAAGAGGTAGAATGGAAAATAATGTAATTAAGGAACAATTGGGGATGGACAACCTAACAAGGAGAATTAGACAGACAGAGAAAGAGGAGATTGAAAGCAGATGGTTTGGTCACGTCACTAGGATGGAGGAGGTTAAATGACTTAACCCTTTCAGTGCCGAAACAATATTTAAAAGTTTGATTTAAAGTGCCATTTAATTTAAATAAGGGTGTACAAAAAGTGCCAGCCCTTATTTCGAAAAATTAATAAAAATTAATTTTTATTGTGTTCATAAAAACAGAAATCGTTTTCTACAACTAAAAATATTCAAAATAGTTTTTTTTATTTTATTTAAAGTCACATCGACAGCTTGATCATTAGCATCTACTGAGGGTTTTAGTACCTTAACGGTGGTTTTAATGTGTTAAAATTTCCAGACTCTAGCCGAGAATTGAACCCAGGATCTTTTGCTTTGTAGGCTAGCACGCTAGTCACTATGCAACGGAGGCGGTTTCAAAATACATTATTCCATTAATTTTTGTTTAAAAGTTTTTTGGAAATGTTTGGTTATCAGGACGTTGGCACTTTATGCTAAACTTACAGACGTCTGGTAAACCGGATGTTATAACTACATAAAATACATTGACGTCCTGTTTTCCGGGCGTTGGTATTGAAAGGATTAAATGGATGCTATTCTTGGAGATGCAGAGAAAAAGATCAAGGAGCAAACCAAGAGTGAAATATATGGGTTCGTTTATGGATGAATTGTGGAAAAGATGCGATGCCAGGAAAGCAATTTGAGGTTCAGCACTGGAGAGAGATAAGAGATAAATAAGTTTAATATTTGCGGGATGATACATAAAACATTGAAGCGTAGGACTAGGAAAGACACACGTTTCAAGTTATATAAAACGATGGCAATACCTGTGGTACTATATGGCGGTGAGATTTGGGCACTTTTATAGCAGGAACCAAATAGGTTGCAGGGGCGAAAATGAGGTTGTGAGCGCGGTGAAGGGCTGTACCTGAGAGAATAGGCTAAGGAATGTAGTTATACATAATGAGATGAACATTATTAGTCTAGATGAGAGAATGAAAATTTTTAAGAGGTACTGGTGGAGCCATTTGGAACGGTTTAAGGAGGAAACCACGTGCTTCATTTAGCCCATCAGTACAAACCCACTGGTAAGAGGAGTGTTGAAGTGTTGGACACCTGAGAAGGAAATTGGTTTTTGGAACAGGTTGAGCTGCCTAGTGCATGAAGCGAGGAAAAAAAGAATGGTTGAAAAATGAAAACAGGGGACAACAACAATTATGTATGAAAAATGATTAAATTAAGTATGTGAAATGTGTATTGAAATACTGATCTCTGGTTAAATATGAATGATGAACAAAAAATGGTAAAACTGACAATTCCATCATTAATTGAACCAAAAATATGTTTAAAAACATTTGATTGTTGGAAGGGAACAGAAAAAGAAGTCTAGCATGGAGCAGAGAAGAAGAAATGAATTTATTACTAATCGATTGTCGATAAAGTAGGAACTTTGAATATTGATGAATACTGAAGAACTACCATGCTTTTGATCTCATTTATTTATAACTAAATTACTATGTGTGTTGTAAAAAAGTGAGACATGTTACAGTATTTATAACACCAGATTTGTTGTTAGGCAAAACAAAGAAGATTTAAGTAGATTTTTATAATGTTATGAAACATGTGTAGACTAGTTTTATTATTTTAATTTTTATTCTTTCAGATGTTCCAGTTTTAAAAGAAGATGAAATAACACCTTTAAAATCTGTTATCATATTACCACCTAATTGTTTCATTTTAAATGATACTATTATTGTTTCAAGATAACAAAACTATATTTCTTCAGTGTAACGATAAGTGTTAGGGTTTCCCCTGAGAATAGGCACGATTTTACTTAAACATTGTATTATGATTTCATCCGTAGAACCACCTACTTTATTGAAAGCTGGCAGGTCAGCCTGAAATAGACAGTGTGGGTGACAATAGACAAAGAAAGCGGTAAGATAGGAATACTGTTGGTTAACTCAGGTTATACACTTAATAATCACGTGGAAGTGAAACATAAACCAGTACTTACAGATTTACGTCCTTGTAGAGCTTATACAATTACTTATTCAACATTGAAACGAGTCATCAACGTAGCTGACAATGCGGTTGATTGCGACAGGTCGTGGTAATACTCATGTATACTTACTTACTTACTTACGAAGCGCTACAGCCCTACGTGGACCTTGGCCTCCTCAACAATGCGCCTCCATTCATCCCTCTGACCTGCCCGTCTCCTCCAGTTCCCCACCCCCAAGCTCGTCAGATCCTTTTCCACATCCTGCAGCCAGCGTGTTCTAGGGCGACCCCTCCTCCTCGTTCCCTCCATTCTCCCAACAAGCATCTGTCTCTGCATCCTGTCCTGTTCCATCCTGTGCACATGTATACTCATGTATAGTTAATGCTAATTACACCATAATTTGTTAAACAAGCATAAAAGTTTAATACTCATGAAGCACAAATAGCATAGTTCAATTTGAAGCACAGAGCGAGAGCATACCGTAACACGAAGCGTTTATTGCCATGCGGTATCAAGCGTAAGGTGAGAGAACAAACGGTGTGAGGCGAGAGACTTGCTAGGAATAGTGCTAGGCGGATGCTGTATGGACAGGAGGAAATAGGTTTCAGGTGGGAATCACTGTTATAACATAATAGTAGACATGTTGTATGGAATAGAGTGCACTTTGTACATGAGCGTTACTTTTTTAACTGGAACAATACTTAACAATGCAATAGGTTCAGTTTATTAAGACAGTATTGTTGAAATAAAGAACGTTTGAAGTGGTTAAAGAGGGAATTTTTTGTTTATTTTTATACTGCATTTGTTAGGCTATCACTAGAGGAATTTTTTCATTATTTTGTAAATTACCATATCTGCTGTTTATAAAGTAGTAATCAATTTATTTATACTGTGTATTACAATAATTTGCAGTTAATATTGTAAAATATAGTTTAAATCATTCTGAAAACTTTATTCTTAAATAAATATTAGTAATGTAAAATACTTTATGCGAGATAAATAAACTTTTAATTAACATATTTTATGTAACCATCATACTGTAATTACAACAATGAAAATAAATTAAAACTTGTAATAAAAACAATTAAAGAAATTATTGAGGGAAATTATTTTTTTAAATTTTAAAATATCTCTCAGGGGTAACGTTAAACTGTCTTTCATAATTTGAAACAACTGTAAGGCCGGGGGTATACTGGAGCACAGGTGGCACAGTGCGTTCGAGACGGACATGAGCAGGGCTGGGCAGGCAGAGCAGATATTTCTCCCAGCACATACTAGATGTGCATACTAGCACATGCCGGCTGCATTGGCGTAGTTGGTAACGTGCTCGTTTCTCATCATGCGGTCTTGTGTTCGAATCCTATTCTGCATTAGCAGTAGTTGCAGAACAGTCGGACGTCAAACAAAAAAAAAAAAGCACATACTAGAGATGCAGGACAGGTGAATATTTTTTTCAGGTTCAGAAAGTAGCTCATATTTGGCCATTTAGCACGTTGGATCATTTTTGTGAGAGTGATATGTTAGTATCAGATTCGTCTGATTCCAGTATAGAAAAATTAATTTTACTTATATTGTATTGAATTTCTTAATTGTATTGTATTTCAAAGTGAAGGGAGAAAAGTTTGTGGCAAAGTGACTTTATAAAAAACCGTTAAACGCATGGCAAGTTCAAGTTAACAGAAGTTTGACGATTCATTCAAGAATTATACTAGGTTTACAACTTGAGTTTTTCATATAATCAGGATAATTGGTATCATACAATAAGGTTTCGGTATGCACAAATCTTAAAAAATCTTATTAGTTTCTCTTGAACCGACGTGTTTCCTGCTCAACGCATGGACTAAAACTGTGCATTAACTACAAACTGAGGCTGCTCGACACAGATAGCGTGCTGTGCCACACATGTCTGCCTCCCAATTTATGGTTCGCTACAGACAATAAGGGAGCACAGTTTTTGCTCCTGTCCTGAACTGTGCTGCTTGCGCTCCAGTTACGCCCAGCCCAAGAGTTTGTCTGTATGTACATTCACTATTGTGTATATTGTTTTATTGTTTGTATAATAGTGTAAATAAATGTGTGATACAAAAGCTTTTTTTGTATCATTGTTGATATTTTTACAGTACATTGCTGTCAGAAAATAAAGAGATTTTTTAAATAGATTTTCTTTTATTTGCATACCCTATTGGCCATTCTGGTGAGGTGGTCAGGTGTGATTTATAATACTTTTAATTTAGTTGACAGTAAGAACAATTATTGTTTCTGTAGTAGTTCTAACATAAATAATTTATTCTCTCTGTTAACATGATGGGTATTCTGTACTGTAGGTTATTAAATTATACATAAATAATTTACCAGAAGTTATACTCTACAGTTTATTGTTTGCTGATGATACTTCCTTCAGTAATTCACAAAACTTCACTGGTAAATGATCGTGAACTCAATACATGTATGAAGTCTGTCCAATAAATAATTAGATTTTCCATTTTTCTAAACAAAATTTTTATTCGTGAATACGTATTTTGTCCCCTTCAAAGTAACCCTTCTCAAAAATGTAATACACTTATGCTACCGCTTTTTTCAACCTTCAAAGCAGTTATGGAAATAATTTTTTGGTATCTCCTTCAACGATGCAGACTTTATCTCCTCAGTGGTGTTATAACATGTTCTTTTCATGGGCCTTTTAAACTTTGGGAATAAAAAGAAGTCGCAGGAAGCAAACTCCGATAAATATGGAGGATGAGGCATCATAATCATGTTGGTTTTTGCCAAAAACTCGCAAAAAAGTAGTGAAGTGTGCACTGGTGCATTATCGTGATGAATGTTCCGTGAGTGGTTTTTCCACAATTCCGGGTGTTTTTGTATTGCTTCATGCAGTTAGCGTATAACTTCCAGGTAGTATTCTTTATTGATGGTACATCCATGTGGTAAAAACTCATGATGCACTGCATCTGTAATCAAAGGAGAAAGTGAGCAGAACCTTCACATTTGACACTTTTTTTGGTTTTGGTTGTTCTTGCCGCTTCGATTGGATTGGGCTTTAGTTTCAAAAATTATTATACAAAAGTTTACTGAACTGTTTTTGCATATTTTTGATAGATATATGTTAGAAATAAATTAAAGTTGTCAGCACTAAATTTTTCAATTAAACAGAAATCTGTATGTTTTGCTTAGTATCTTTTATAGCTTTGTGATAATATTATATTACGTTGTTAGTTTTATAAACGGATATTAAAATTAGATCACAGTTCATTCAGGGTCAAAGGTCTCACATGATGAATAAACAATCAGTTTACTGCCAATTGATAACATTGGAATTATAATTCTGTTTAGTAGCAGCAGTTTTTAGTTTAGTGTATTCATACGTGTAAAACTTAACACAAATGAAGAAAAATTAAATAATTCTTCATCATGGATAAAAATCTGACAGCGGTAATGTACAGCTATGTTACTCAATTTTGCATAGATATTTATTTTTTGTAAGTTTATTTAAAGTCTCATCAACAGCTCAATTACTGTACTGCTCAAATTAATTTGAGCACTCAATAAAAAACAACAAATTGCTTTTAATACATAATTTATTAATAAAAATGTACAAACTTATATTTTAATAGTTGATAAATGTCCTCCTTTGTTCTTTATGACTTCCTAACAACGTTTAGGCATTGATTCAACAAGTTCCTCAAATTTTTTTTCTGTTCATCATTATGAAACTATATCTTGATCAGTGAAGAAATCACAGAAGTTTTTGTTTTACAGTCTTCTTTGGCAAGTTTTTGCATACATATTGACTACACATTCTCAATTGGTTTAGGCCTGGTGAGTTGTCAGGCAATGGAAGAACATTAATATTTTCTGTAAAGAAGTTTTTGCATTTTTTAGGTAGTAGGCAAGGTGCAAGATCTTGATGGAAAATCCTGTCTCGTACTGGAAACTATTTTAGTAATGTTGGAACTACTCTTCTCTGGAGTAAATTTATGTATTTTTCAGAATTCATTTTCCTTCTATGGGAACCAATGGTCCTGGACCATGAAAGTTCATACATCCCATAATGTCTATTACAAAAATATAATAAAATTCCTGTAGTATTCCAATTAATTTGAGTAGTACTGTATAAGTGATTACGGTGCGTTGTGTATTGTAACAGTGGATTTTAACTTGTAAAAATTTCTAGACCGTATCTTGGGAAGCAAACCCAAGACCTACGTGTTGTAGGCTATTGCTCTATCACTACCCTATTGAGGCAGCTAAATAGTATTTTGTTTACTGACCTTACATATTTTCTTTTGAAATATTTTGAGGAAACTTTTTTTTCTTACAGAATTTGATATTGTTCAGTCAACAATTAAAAATTGCCCCTGCAAACATGTTTGCAGTATTCCTTCCTTTAAAAATAGAATCTTCTAAAATCATTTTTTATTAACAGATTCAGATGAAAATAAAATTGATTTTCTGTTAAGGAATAGGAAGCTTATATTTTATCAATTCATCAGGGACTCAAAGAAGAATGTACTGCAATCTGTATTAAATTATTTTTACTACTTAGAATAAAACATAGAAAGGAAGAGGATAGAAGCTTTTAAAATGTGGTGTTATAGGAAAATGTTAAAGATTAGATGGGTAGACAAAATAAATAATTTAGAGGTTCTTAGACAAGTGGATGAACGGTATAGGCTAGTGGGGCATATCTTAAGACATCCAGGTATTGGTCTATCAATAATGGAAGGTAATATTGAAGGAGTGAATTGTAGGGGGAGGCAAATGTTAGAATATATAAAGCTAATTACAAAAGATGTAGGGTGTTGCTAGTATTTAAATATGAAACGACTTGCACAAGATTGAATAGCTTGGAGAACTGCAACAAACCAGTCGAGAGACTGATAACAAAAAAAAATAAAAACGCTTTTGAATGAAAAAAACCACTTCGAAATATCTCAGCTCAAAACAAATGGTACTGAAGTTCGAATGCAGTGGATTTTCTAGAAGGTTACCATAATAACACTTTAATTATTTACTTTCTACATTAGTAAAGAAACAGAAGTACTTTTTATTTTTCTGGAACCAACATGTTAAATCAACACCAAAATACACTATTCTATGTTAGGTCCCTCATACTGTCAGAAAACAACTTGTTATAGAACGAGGGTTAACTCAGTTTCTTTTTAAATAGAATTTCAATGAATGATGAAATAATTTTCATTATTTTTATAGGAAAAAAATCATGAGTATGATAAGTGTATACAAAATGGCTGACTGCTGTTCTTATACTTCCTCATTGCGTAGGCTGTAAGAACATTACATAAATAATGGTTGTGTTTAAGAGGTCATCATTTTGTAAACTATTTTTGTAATAACGGTTTTTAAGTTGTTTTCTCTAATCAGAATTATTAATATGGAGTCTATAATACAATGCAATAAAATTATTAGACTTAGATTAGGAATTGCATATAAAAATATTAAATTGCTTATGTTGAAAATACATAAATATATACTGTATAAATAAATAATATAATGATAATACTTCATTTTCTTTCAATAAAAAACTTACATAAATTGTACATAATTTTACAGTGAACATGAAAATAGATTATAAAATTACAATAGATAATCATTTCACCCTGAAAAAAAGTAAAATAAAATCACTTTTTGTACATGAACCTTCACTTTAACTAAAATACAAGAAAGATCTTACTGTGAACGAATATTGCAAGGCTTCCTCATTTGCCTAGAGGAGTCGAAATCAAAACTCTCTCCAAGAGACACTTAGTAAACAGGCTTACTTAATAAATAATTATTTAAATATAGCACACCCACTTACCACATATATAAACACTCTAACATTAAAATAAAAAGTTGTAAATAATTTATAAGTTCAAAACAGAACTACCAACATTTAACATATGCAAAATTGTCTTTTTACAAGCAGCCGCATAGAAAGTATATTACAAACAAATGTAATGCTTTGTACAGTCTTTGAGCGAACTCTATTCAACCTTGTGCCTGTACCAGGAATTGAAATAAAAGGATATTGAAAGGATACTTTATTTTTGGTTCAATGTCTGACTGTTCTGCAATTACTGCTAATGCAGACGGTGAAGGATGAAATGATTTTTGTAACTTATGAAAGTGTACAGGCAGACTGTTGTGATAAATCTTAAATTATACATATCAACACTAAAATAAAACAGACCATTGTAGAAAAGCTTTGCGTGAAGTTGTTTAGTTATTAAATGTTTCAAACTGGAATAAAAAAATGTATGGAGGGAGCCATTAGAGAGAATGCCTGAGGAAAAGATCCCTCTTAATGTTTTTCAATTCACACCAGAGGAGAGGGGGAGATGTTGGGAGGTTACACAAGACCTGGCAATAATTCAATCGGAACAGGCAGGAGCCTAAACTTTGATTCTGAGTAGAAGAAAAATAAGAAGACATTTGAGCTAGGCCTGTACCAAAATATAAAGCTATCAGAGATCGCACTACAGTAAAACAAAATTTAACTCATACTTATTATCAAAAGAATAATTATAATTAATGATAATAGAAATAACCATTAACAGTAATCGCAGTTGTGAAAATAAAATATGAAGTTAAAAAGAGTAAGTATTTTTTGTATGAAAAAATTCTTTTAATTTTTTTTTCACCAATTTACTTGTAGCTTAAACATTATAAAAATAATTTTAGTGATAAATTTATGTGTT
This sequence comes from Catonia carolina, assembly GCA_035578175.1. Lineage (NCBI taxonomy): Eukaryota > Metazoa > Arthropoda > Insecta > Hemiptera > Achilidae > Catonia > Catonia carolina. The sequence continues at coordinate 25,430,774 of JAQMRL010000011.1, forward strand.
TGCAGTGGTCAGGGTTGTTTTATTTGCTGTGTATTGTGCCAACAATATACTGCAAATTACCACTTTGCAGTGAAGCACCATTAGCTACAGTTCAACAAAAAGAATTTGTGACTCCAAATAAAGTAAATGTTGTCATATTCTTAGACGCATTATGACAACTGTGTTTGAAGCAAGCTAATCTGTAAGTAGAAAAACCTGAACCTAAATTAAGTAAGATGTGATTTTGAGTTAGATATAAATTTATAATCTTAAAATTTTGTGTTGACACCAAATTTTTAGTAAAAAAAATGAGTTAAAATAAATTATTTTATTTTATTATAAATAAATTATTTTATTTTATTTATTGATTGTTGAATCAATAAATTTAATTCTAGACTTATAAAATCCCTAAGCTGTAATTTCAGTTGGTTAAAAGTTTTAAATATATAATTGCTATAGCTTTTTTTTTAAAAAAAGGGTTATTTATTATTGAAAATACAGTTTTTAAAAATTACCAATTTTCTTTTTTTAACCATAATGTGTGTTTGTTGCAATCTGTTCAATTCAGAACAATAAACAACCCTATGACCCAATGAGATGAGGATGATATGTGTGACATGCAAGTGAGGTGTAGTCTTGTATACAGGACTCAGGCCAACCATTCCTGAGGAAGTATGGTTAATTGAACCCCAATCATCAACGTACACCGGTAACCTCTATCTAGTATTCAAATCCATACAAAAGTAACTACTGTTTCTAGGATTTTAACTGAGGAACCTTTATCTCCACACATCAGCTATTTTAAACAGATGATTTCACACTGTAAACTGCTGAAACCCAAATATATTTTTTTGTACATTTCATGCTCCAGTGGTCTTACGAAAGAAAAAGCAAAATGATGCAGGGCTGTCCAGTAGATTTTCTCGATATGATGGAAGTCTTAAAAATGTCATCCCTTAAATGGATTTTTACCTTTAATTGTGATTTTAAAAACAACTGCACAAAATGTGCAAATACTAGGCCTAGAGTATTTTTATTATGAAAGTACATCTACTTTTAAATATTTATACCAACTATCATGTACACCAATGTACTACTGTTTTACCCTTCCAATTTAATTTTGGCAAATTTGTTAATTAGAGATGTGTAGTCTAAAGTGAGAAATGAGAAAATTTTGAGAGGGAAAATATTGAGAATTTCATGGACACAGAAAGTCACTAGTGTTGAAGTTTTGTTGAGAATGAACAAGGGTCTGAAATTGGTCAAAATTGTTAAGTGCCAAAAGCTGCAGTACCTCAGGCATATTATGAGCAATCATAAAAGATATGATCTACTGCAGGGAAAGATAGAGGGAAAAAGAAATCCTGGTAGAAGAAAAATTTCCTGCCTTGCCAATTGAAGACCTGGTTTGGTAAGACCTTTAAGAAATTATTTAAGATTGTGACTAATAAGGTCAAAATAACCTTGATGATTGCCGACATCCGAACGAGATAGACATGAAAAGAAGAAGTCTAGAGTGGTAGACAATGTAAATTCAATAGAAATTAATGACAGATTTCTAAGTTTTTTCTGGCTTATTAAACTTCTAAAGTAGTGGTTTATTAATTTTAATTAAAAAATTTCTTTCCCCACTAGCTACAGAGACAGTGAATGTTAAATGAAATTCTCAGAGCTACAACAGTGTTTGGATACAAAGTAACTGAAGGGGTCAGGAGAAAACAGTGCTTACGCACATCAACATAATTTTACGCAATGTCATTTTAAAAGTTTACTGGTCATTTTGAAAATACAACGCTTTCAGTCCAAACTGTTAAGACAGATAACTAGTGCTCCCTTTTACGTAACGAACAATACGCTACACACGGACTTAAACATCCCATACATCAACGATGTGTTCCTACGCACATACACACGATTTAAAAATAAATTACCCAATAATCCAAACCAGCTCATTGTTGACCTAGACTCACGAGATTTACCAACTGCCCCTATACGAAGACTGAAACGACTCTGGAGTAAGGATATCATGAGATGTCAAAATTAAAGAAAAACAAAATAAAATTAAGTAAATAATTAACAAAGTAATGAACTAACTTAATGATTGTGGTTGGAGTACTATCAATGGGCAGCGATCTCCTCAATGTCTTAAAATTTGTCAACATCTGCACCCTTTTTTTATCAAATTTGCTTGTTGTTAATTTTATACGGTTGCAAATAAAAATGTCTTGTACAGTCAAAAAAAACTTTACTGAAATCTACAAATCATGTTTTTGAATTTTTGTGAAACATTTGTAATTTTCTGTTAATCTAGTTTCTTAAGATTGTAAATATAGCATCCTGTTTAAAATGTGCTGTACATTTTATTTTTACAGAATATTTAAGGAAAATCACGCTGGAAATTTTGTGGGTTAGCACTTTCTTCTGCCGACCCCTTCAATTCAGTTATTATTAAATTCATTAATAAATATAATATAAATCATTAGGTAATAAAGTCAAAATTAAAATCAAAGACTGTCAAAAAGTGTTAACTTAAGGTAGAAATGTTAATAATATGTAATAAGTGTAATTGTCTAATACAGTTATTGCTGTTTTAGCTTTAAAGAGCGACCATGAAGTATATTTCAAACAAAAATAATAGTGTCAGATAAAAAGTCTTTCTGTGAGGTCTCATCAACGATTCACCTACACCACAAGCCGAAATCAAAGGGTACTGAAAGATCTTAGGCAGAACCTTACAATAAATCATATACCTACATGAATACCAGAATAACTTAGATCAGTATAGAAAAGCATTGCATAACAATTTTTAATTATTGAATGGTTCAATTGAACTAGAATTTTCTCCTTATTCTGCCCCCATATGATGCCACCTGATGTGATCACATCTCTGTATCATACCACGACACAGCCCTAAAACTTTTTTTTATTTTATTGTTTGCAACAGGCCGACTGTGGCCCAATTATAGAAACAATATTTCATAACAGAGCAAAGACAATACAAAAGTAAAACGAAAAGAAAACGAGAGGAAAATACAAACAAAAATAGTCAATAATGCAAACAGAATTAAATATACCTAAAACAGTGTTATACACATAGATTTCACAAATAATTTACTGATTAATAATCATGATAGAGGTCCAAATCAAAACAAAAAAATAATAAACACACACATAATGTGGAATTGCTTGGAAACTTACATCTTGAAAGACTTAAGAATGGCTGACCTATACAGTGCTCTGCTCTGACAAAATGGAACTATTGCCGCAATTCTTTCCATGATATTATAATTAACTATCATGCAGTTAACCGGCGAATAAGCTGCATAATTAGTGGAAAAATATTTGTGATAAAACATAATTTTTGAACGGTTATAAAAACTCGGGATGCGAAAAGGGATTTTTCTAAGCGTATAACGATCATTCATTTCACTACACAATAATTGTTTCAAATACATTAGTGAAGCTAATTGATGCTTATTTTCCAGTGTTTGCATTTGAAAAGTGTCTAGTAAAGTATTATATGGAATTGTAAAGGAGTACATACGGTTCTGCTTATTGTACAAATTACGGAGGAATTATGACACAATGTTTAAGAATGAAATAAAAAATTTTCATTTTCATTTAAAAAATGTATGACCATTTATACAAACTCAGGCCAAACAGTTCTGATATTTACTACCATTATTGATATTACATAATATTTTTATTTAATTTTACGTAATATCTTATATTCTCAGGATAAATGAATTGCAGACCAACTTGCTTCAACAAAACTACACTGATATTGTCTTTAAAATAATAAATAAAAAAACAAGCAATGAAAATTTTAATCAGTTACAACAATTGGCTGTTAACATATCAGTTCTTCAAGAACAAGAGGATGAGCATATTTGGAAAAAGATGAAAGCTGATAATGAAAATGTTTACATTTATGACAAGTAAGTTTTTTTGTGATTTTGAGCAGTTAGGTATTATTATAGTTTTTCACGTCTGAAACTCTTAAGTTTGTTTATTCATTCTGTGACACTACTGGAGGCCTTTACTGGTCATCACCTCCATTACAGTGGCATAACTAACGCCAATGCAACCAATGCGGTGCATTGGGGTCCAGGCCTTAGGGGGGCACAAAAAACTGATGTTCTGGAAAATTTTTAGCAAAAAAAATATGTTGAAGCAAAACTCCCTGTACTTCAGTTATGTGGTGTTTGGAAATGTTTAGTAACTTAATTTTACTTTCAATTAATTTTTTGAATAATAATTTTTTTTAATAATTAACTTTAAAATTACTGTACATAATAAATTATATTTCTTTGAATAATCTTTCTCTAATTGGATAGAGCTTGTACAATGTCCTGTGTAGTGAAATAGTATCCAGGAAGAGTGGAAGTACGGAGAAATGTCGTTAGTTTCGTTGGAAGTTACGGGGGGGGGGGGGAGTGAGCCTACGAATAGGGGCGCACGGGGAATACTTGCATTGGGGCGCAGTCAGACTAGTTACGCTACTGCTCCATTACTCCATTACTCCAGTCATCCAATACTTTACTAAATGTGACCCGGAATCCGAAAAGGGACCTCTTGTCAAAAATTTTATATTTTTGAGCTATTACTCTTTTAAAATTTAGCATGAAATTCTGATGAAATTGATGCAAAATTATGAATTTTCTCTCAAATATTTAGCACGTTACGGCAGCGTAAAAGTTTTTGAAAAAAATTGGTGTTAAATGCATTTTAAACATTTTCATCATCCTTTATAAATTTTACGTATTTAAGAAAAAAATACACATAAGAAATTATACTAATTGTTTTTAAAAATGTTAATGTTTGACATGCGGAAAGTTCTTTTAAAGAGTTCCTTTATTTTTATTTAGTGGTTCCGCAACTAAGTTCGGTAGGTATAAATCGGGCTCAGGATACCCATTAGAAGGTCTCGGCTTTATCTTTACTAAATATCCTGATCTTTCTGGAATAATTTCAATGAAAATACAACCGGACAAAGTAAGTCATATTAACTTACATACAATAAACCTAAATACTGATGTATCGACCCTAACAACTCATTTTTCTTCCTCCAAGAGGTCCCTTTACGCTTTCCACCTCACAAATGTAGCTACTCTTTTCCATCTGTCCCTTGCGGTCTAGTTCTGGGGCACCTACCTTTATTCACTGTGTTCAGTATCCATATTCAAATTCGAATTATTAATTGTCCAATTTACAGTTTGAACTTTAATTCACGAAAACCACGAAACAAAAAGGTAAAAAATAATTAGATCTATATGAAATTTGAACATAATTTGATACATATTTTTGAACATACGAGTGGATTCGGATAAGTTTTAATATTATTTGACAGAGTTTTTATATTAAATTAAAACATAAGAATAATAAAGATAATATAGGTAATACAAGATGTGATTTTTTAAACTATTGTTTAAAGTAGAAAATGTATGCATGGTTCTTTTTTTGTATCCGTTAGTTTTGTGTTGCACAATTCTAAAACAAATTTTGTCTCTGGGTAGGTACAAATAGATATATTTATTTTTCAAAAATACATGTCCATTCTTCGTCAGAAATAATGCACTTTCATATGTAAATTTATGGAAACATTTAGTTCTTAAATAAAATGTTTAGAAGAATTCCGTCTTTTTACTCCTAAGACAATCCTAACAGCCCATTTCTGCATCCTGAGGACGACATCTGCTTTACTCAGAGATCCTCAATGTTATTTTAAGAAGACAAGTTAGTTCTTGAAACATTTTTGTGAAGATTTTTATGTCATCACATTCACGTACCATGGTTGTGTACATTGTGTTTTGTTTCAGGATAAGCTGACAATGATGCATTTAAGTTATGTCTGACTAGTTAGTAAGGATGATCTGAAAACTGATGACAGTCGTTGCTATTGGAACCTCTGCTAAGAGATTTTCTCATTAATTTTATTTTTATTTTCTCTTGCCCTGTATGATATATAGGGAAGAAAAGTATTGTTTTCATGTTGATTATTCAAAATCAAGGGTTCAGAGAAAATACACATTTTCTGGCCCCTTGAACCCAAACAATATGTTTATAGAGTTTGATGTGTGAGTGTGTGTGTTTGTGTGAACAAATATCTCAAGAAAGCAATAGTGAATGAACTTCACCTCAAGTATACCTCAAGTATACCCGACATAACATTTTCCCTCAAGTATACCCAAAATTTTACCTCAAGTATACGCGACATAACATTTTCATCTGAATCAGTATACTGGAAATAGTAGTTTATATATGCATTTTAAACTTTTTTACAATTTTCTTATTAACAATCCCAGCCATTTTTCTTAAACCACCTTATCTACTAAATTTTTTATGCTCTACAAGATAGGGTAAGTGCGTGGACTACAGAAATTCTAAGAGGGCTGTGCTCTTGTGGTAAAACATGTTTTTTTTTAAGCTTATGGCCTTAATATACATTTTAGGGCAAAAGCATAAGCATATACAGGAATTGTGTGGTTCCAAGTTCCGTGTAAGTGCGGGGTGAAGGGCACAGGTGAGGTATAATGAATGAGTGGCGCATGCTGGGAGAACGATTGTTGTATTACTCTGATACAACAAACTTTACGTATTTAACATATTTGTTTGTATTTATTACATTTATTTATTTACATATTTTGATATAAATTAGCCAAGTTAAATATTATGAATCCGACCAAGTTAATAATCCGGTAGGTATTTGTTAAATTATTGCGCCGGATGCTAAGAATATTTTTTTAGTCTAGTTAGTACACGCTACCACTACAAATGTATCAGCTGTGAAACACTACTAACACTCATTCATTCTCCCACTACTCTAACAACGGACTGCATTCCTTCCAACTACACAGAGCTGGGACTCTAGCAATACTTAAAGCTGTAGCTAAGTAAAATATCTAGAACTTTTATTTCAAACACTTTTTCTACAAACATTAGTTAGTGTCAATTAGTGATTTTCTGTACTTCACTCATTAAAATTGTAAAAAATTGAGTTTATTCAGATTGTGGCCTTATTATATACTTAACAATAAATGTGTATAATCAAAATTATTGAAAATTAAAAAACCTAAAACTTTTATTTCAAGCATTCTTTTGTTAGTGTCAATTAGTGATTTTATACATTTTTAAGTCCTGCAGAGGCTGATTTTCATACTGTCATTCACTCACGATTAAAAGTAGATTATAATTTTCATTTTACATTGTTTACTCATGATTAAACATAGTTTATATGTTTAATTTTATTATAGAAAGTTGTGAGAGTGTTTCACAACAGATTTTTTTTGTATTATTATTTTTTAAGCTATTATTATTTTGTATCTTTTACAGTTGTGGAAAACTTACAGTCCAACTTTCATTTCCATGGTCTATGGTTAACTACCCATTTGTAACCAATGCAGTTACATCTGCTTATGATAATTCAACATGTGGTCCGTGTTCATCAAAAGAAACTAATGACATTTTGGTATGTTTATTATTAGAGTAATGAACAGATAGTGTTACATTAAGTAGTAATAAGCAGATCATTTCTTGAAAATAATTCCCTTTACTCCTCTAAATTTCCCTCTTTGTTTTGATGTCATAGAAAATTATGTAGTTTTTAAAGCTGGGAATAAATTCCTTAGGAGTGATAAGATCAACTAATTAAACCTTGGAATTTGGCTCATGTTTTTCCTATTCTATTATTAAGTACATTTTGTGGAGTATAAAAAGAAAATTTTTAAAAAATACTGGGAACTTATTGTTTGAGGGTAATCTGGTTGTATGGGAAAAGACAGGTAAGGAGATTTTTTTAACTGCATCCAGGAGACTCCGGAAGTGAGTACAGGACTTGTCAAGCAGATAGAAAGGGCACTAAATTTGTGGAATGAAGAGATTGTTTAGAATGGTTAGTAAAGTATGGTTCCTGTATGTAAGTAGCCTACAATAAATATGTGTACTGTTAAGTTTCGGGACTGTAGGTTTGTATTATATTACACTATTTTTCAGCGTTGATGAGCTCTGAATGCATCCATTGCTCCTTACCCACTTCATAGCTAGCCAATGACTTGCCAGCAACGTTGCCAACCCTTGCACTCATAGCTCTGTTATATATTTCGTTAGCCATATTTTTTTTTTACATTATAACCTATGAATATACAATCAGCTGATTATATTATAAAGTACTGTATGTTAACACACTTTGTAAATGACATGTTAAGCACGAGATGCAAGACACGAGTGAACTACTATGGCTCTTATACGCATGCGTGTGTAATGTTTGTCAGACTGGTACATTTGTACAATCTGACAATGCTGGCAAACGTTCTGATTGGTCTAAACGCATGGAACAGCAGAGCTCATCAATGGTGAAAAACATTATACACTATAGTAGTCAACAGTTTTTACTGCTTAAAACAAATATATTCCAATTTAAATAACAATTATCCTATTCCAAAAATGTATCTCAACTCATTTCTGCTTCAAAAAGATCTTCTTAAACTTACTATTATGACACAAAATATCAGCTTACTATTATCAAAATATCAGCCGAAAGGCTGGTTTGAACCTCTAGAGATTTTACTAAGTAAAACGAGGAATGTGGTGGTTTACCACATTGTCTTCCTCACTGAGTGGTATAATATGCTTATCAGCATGCCAGGCCTTCTGAAAAGCATATACTTTCCACCCTGCAAATGACACATTCACATCATTTACCTCAGGGTCTGGCTGTATAATGAAAATTATTACTTTTAGAGGAGATAACTGTCTTTTACACCTCTACCTCTTTTCTTTAATGCTTCAGTCATACAATTAGTTGGCTGACCATGTGATAAGAAACAGAATGATTTTTTGTAGCTCTGGAACTTAGCAGATTGAGTGCAAATAATTCAACACTCCACTTGCCTGTTATGAACAAATGGAATAAGTAAAAGCTGAATAAAAAAAATCAATAGGTTTAATTTTGTGACCTTTACAATGAAAATTATTTTTGATAACAGTTGTTGCATGATATTTTAAACTTATTAATTACTAAGAACAAATAAAAACTCAACTTAACTGACTGGTAACCAGCTACCGACAAACATATTTTTTATTCTTCCTCTTTAAACTTTTAATTGTTGTAAATATTTTTTTAAATATATTTAATTTATTTGACATAAATATTAGATTTAAATTTAGAATAATAAATAACATTTATTTTTAATAATTTAATAATATTTTTATAATTTCAATAATATTTATTTTGAAGGTTTTTTAATTATTTTTATACTAGAATAAATGAGATGTTTTACAATAATGAAACCTCAAAACTGGCTGCTACATGGTTAGTAATATTTCTCTCCATTTATATTATAAATTATTTTGTTTATAGGACCCTGATGCAGTTACATCTAAACCACAACAACAACAACAACAAAACCAGCAGCAGCAACAACAAGACGTTGATATAAATGTAGTAAGGAAGAAAAGGTATATTGAAAGTCCATCGTCTAAATCAGCAAACAATATAATAACAGAATTAATTGAAAAAATTAAACGAATTGAAAAACCTATTAAAAGAAAGGAAAATTTATGTAAATATGAGAAAAATAATTTAAAATTTTGTAAGGAAATGCAAGAAATTGAGGATATTACCTTTATTGATAATAATGAACTAACTAATGATGATAGTAATGATAAAAAATCTGAAAAACAAACTATAAAAAATTCTCCTGATAATTTGCAAAGTATAAAAACCGAAGATATGATTAATTTACTACTAAAATCTTTAAATATATATAAAAATAATGAAATTAATGATTACATAAATCAAACAAACTCTGTTATAAATAATCATAAACATGATAATAAAACAAATAATGTAAACATAACTTTACTCCCATTAAAAATATTAATAAGACATCCTCATAACAATAGCATTATCGCCAGCAAACATCACAAAAAAATTGATAACACCGGAAACCCTATATCGAATGAAAATGAAGGCATTATTGTAAATAAACTCAAAGAAAATATTTTTAAATTAGAAAATTCTAAAATTAATGAAGAATTGTTTAAAGATCATTTGATTGAAAAGAAACGGAAGAAAATTTTAGCGCCAAAAAAATTTAGAATAAATATTTTAAAAAAAGTTATAAATCAGACGGATTATTAACTAATTGTTAGGATGCTTTATAATATTTATCGTATGATTAATCAGATATGTTATCAACCTAACCTGAGTTCAGGATATACTCGTACAAGTCACATTCATGTAGCATTTGATTCGAAGGGTGAACTCATTTATTATAATCCAAACATTTTATCCTGTAGTTTTACGGTAGTTGTTAAATTTGAAAAAATAAAATAGTTTAACCTTGTTGAAACTGGTTTGATCTAAAAATATTTGATTAATTTTCAGGATAAACTAGTTCCAATCAGATTTTTCTTATATTTTATATTATATTCTTGATTATGTTTTGGGGCTACTTTGCCACACTCTTAGAATACCATTCAAATCATATACATTTTTGTAAACCAGGGCCAATGCAACCTCATGTAGCCTGACTCTTACATCTCATCTAGTCACCTCATGTAGTCTTACTCTTCTTAGGGTAACTTTCTAAAAACTAAGTCACAAAAACTTTGTTTTTGTGTGGCCGGCAAGTCACAAAAACTTGCCGGCTGCATTAGCGCAGTTGGTAACGAGCTCGCCTCTCATCATGCAGTCTTCGGTTCGAATCCCATTCAGGCAGGGCATATTTGCATACGTTACGAAAAATCATTTCATCCTTCACCTTCTGCATTAGCAGTAATTGCAGAACAGTCGGACGTTAAACCAAAAAAAAAAAAAACACAAAACTTGAATTTATTTCCGAAATTTAACAAAGCATAATTTATTCTCCTATATTCTACAATAGACTCTTAATATCCTTACTCTAAAGTAGTATGAAACTATTATTATTTCTTTTACATTGTAATGATCTCTTTCATTTAAAAGTTTGGAAGTATAAAAAATAAAATATCTCTTATGAATGATTATATTCACATATCTCTATGTGAATGAGATATTCACATAGAGATCAATGTTACTTCTTATAGAGCAAAGTAACTCGCACTTAATGGTAAATTTAACTTAAATATCTGCCTTTAATTCTCAACTTGGATAAGGAAAGATTTTTCATATTTTCAAACTCAAAATTTTGAATGGTAAATTAAAACAAACTGTCAAGTAGTTTTTATATTTCAAAAATAACATAAATATAAATTTTTGAAAACTTTTAAAGCTCAACAAAAATATTATTTTTTTTTAACATTAGTACTTAGTATAACCAAAGAGGTACAGTAGCGTCAAAAAATAATAAGGAGCATACACCCCAGAGGAATATGTTTCAAATACTTCTTGAAATAATGGGTCATAAATTTGGAAAATTTTAAATTAGCAGGACAGGGCTTCTAGTCTTACCTACTTTAATCAAATCTAGGAACTAGTTTAGAATGGACTTGATCAAACCAGTTGTTTTTCATTAAATTATAAATGCAATAGTTTGACTCAATTTAAACTTGTGTATTCTGAAATAAATTTTGGCAAATAGTAACAACTATATAAATAAAATGTATAATTTAGATTTTAATAAGTTTAGGTTAGAGAATATTTGTAAAAAGTAAGTTCAGTTAATAAAAAGCTAATTTTTTATATATATATTTAGATTTAAGGTTTTTAGATTAGATAGACTTTTTTAAAAAAGATATTTAAAATTTGTTTCCTCAAAACAAACGAATATATGTGATAAATTAAACAAATTGGTTGGTGTGGGAAATATTTTGGTACGGAATATTCAACCAGAATATTGAATCTCCTATTAAATATCTTAAATTATGGCAAAGTATCTTTTAAAATATCAGTTGGATGTGTTTGTTTCCTTTAAGCCTATTTGTAAAGTTTCTCTTTGTTATCAGAAGGGTTTCGTTTCAAAATAGTGCAGAGATTGCTTTAACTTTTTTATGTAATTTACTATTGACTAGAATTTAAAATAAATGTTTTTATTTTTAATTGACACTAATCACTTTTCAGATTTTACAACATTTTACTATTAATTTATCATAATAGAGTATTATAATTATTATTATTTATCGCAATTTATTATTTAATAATAAGAAATGATGGTAATGTGAAAACTCCAGTTTTGGAGAAGCATTTACCTGATGGAATTAATAATATTTCTATTATTAATTTGTTATTAAATAATAAATTGTATTTTTAATAATTTAATATTTTTAATTTGCAATCATTATTTGACCACAAAATCTAAAATAAATTGAAATATTATAAATATTATATGGCTAACCATTAATTTAGAAAGAAAAAAGTAAGGTAAGATGAGTAATTAATTATAATTACAGTTATTATTTTTACAATTATAATTATTAGTAGTTAACCTACATAATAAGTTAAAGGAACTGTTTTAGAATTCAACAGGAGGGCTAAGGAATGTGTTGGGAAATTATTGTACTACCTGTGTTTTATTTTTTAAATAAAAAAGTAAATCTTTAAAATGTTTATTTATTTATTTATACCATGTATATTTACTTATTTTTTAATATAAACAGCTTAATATTTTTAAACCCTGACAAAAACAGTGGGGTGTTGTAAGTTTAACGTGTGTATTTGTCTGTGGCACCGTAGCTTCCAAATGGATGAACTGATTTTGATTTAGTTTCTTTTTGATTGAAAGGTGACTTGATCGAGAGTGTTCTTAGCTATAATAAGGCACTGTGTGGTAAAAAATGTTTACTAGTAATATCGGGTGTCCCACGTAGAGGTTCCTATTTTTGAATTAATATACCTAACGTATCGCACACTCTCAGACTGGAAACTTTACAGTTATAATGAAAACATGTGTAAAAATGTACCCTCAAGTTTCTTTTGCTTATGGTTAATCAAAACAAATTGGCGGAATAAGAAAATAATATCAAAAATTTTTTTTTTGTTTTTTTTTTTTTTAACTTATTTATTTACAATCAGCCTTACAATGTGGCTTTAAGCAAATCATTATACAAGAACTAAACTTACGTGAGTGAAGTAGACAGCCTTTGCTCTCACTTCAACTAAATAAAATTAGAAAATAAAGTTAATAAAAACTAAGAAATGTTGTAAAGTTACAAAATTAACAAAAACAATGTAAAAGAAGTAAACAAAAAAAAGTGAAGTAAACAATGCAAAAGAAGTTAACAATAAAAAAGTAAAATAAATAAAATTTTGAAATTTCACTTTAGATTAAAAAGTAGTGATGAGGATGAGTGGTGAATTTAACTTCGTGTATGTATTAAAATCGTTGGTCTAAGTCGAGGATGTGATGTCTTTTGAGGCGCTTCGTTTCCTCACTGTTGTCCAGTAAATTTAATGCCAGGTGGTTCTGGTGATTGTTTAATCTTAGCTGGTACCGGAGGCTCAGCTCTCTTATCTCTTCTGTTACGGTACGTATATGAAGATGGTCATGTATTTCCGAGTTTCTTATAAACCACCCAGCGTTACTCGTCGATCTTAATACTTTATTTTGGAAGCGTTGTATCATTTCTAAATTGGTTCTGCTGGATGTACCCCAAAGCTGAGCGCTATACTTCCAAACAGGCTTGAAAATTGTATTGTAGATCAAGACCTTATTTTCAACAGATAATTGTGATCTTCTTCCTAACAACCAGTTAAACCTCATGTATTTTAAATTAAGCTCGTTCCGTTTACATACTATGTGATGTCGCCAAGTTAATCTCCGATCAAGATGCAAGCCAAGGTACTTCACATGATCTTGTTGTGGGAGTACATCATTACCTAGGAGTACTGATGGGCATTCCTCTCTTCTCATAGTAAACGTAACTTGGACGGATTTATTTGCGTTGGCTTTTAGTCTCCATTTGTTCAACCATAGTAGCACTTCGTCTAAGTATATTTGAGCTTTATTTGATGCTTCTGTAGCATTATTGTCAGATGAAAGAATTGCTGTATCATCAGCGTACGTAGCGGTAAGTACTGATTGGTTTAGAGGCATGTCAGCGGTAAATATTACGTATAATATTGGAGCAAGTATAGATCCTTGAGGAACCCCGGAGTTTATTTCTCTAAATTTTGAGTATGCACCTCTGCATTTAATTTGAAATATCCTACCTTCCAGAAAAGATTTAAGAACAAAATAAAACGGATAAGGTAAAATTGTTTTTAATTTGTATAAAAGACCAATATGCCACACTTTGTCAAAGGCTCTTAATATGTCTAGAAAAAGAGCACAGCAGATATCTCCCCTTTCTAATGTGTCAGATATCATATTCACTACCCCATGTATTTGCTCCACAGTAGAGTGACCGCTTCTGAATCCAAATTGATGGTCTGGAACAACATTCTGTTGTATTAGAATCCCCTGAAGCTTCTTTAAAAACAATTTTTCAAAGACCTTGGAAAGAAGAGGCAGTAAGCTAATTGGCCTATATGAAGACATTTCATTTGGTGGTTTAACTGGTTTTGGAATCATTATTATTTGCGAGACTTTCCATTGAGAAGGAAAATGTGTCGTTCGCAAGATACTGTTGAATAGAATTTGAAGGTAAGTTAATGCCCTGACAGGAAGATGTTTGATGACTTCAGACGTAATTAAGTCAAATCCCGGAGCCTTTTTTGATGGAAGGTGATTGATTACTTGTCGTATCTCGCCAACAGTAAAAGGTTCTATCGGTAAGTCCATAGGCACTGGTATTTCCATAAACTCGTGAATTTCTTTTTCGTCAATTCCGACAGAAAGATGAGGTTGAAATACATCTCTTAGGTAGTCGCAAAACAAATCGGCTTTCTCTTCATCACTTCTAGCCCAGTTCCCATCATCACGTCGGAGTGGAGGAGTATGTTGAATTGGTCTTTTTATTTTAGAAGTGGCTTTCCATAACGAGTGATCTGTTGTTTCGTTGGGAGACAAATTTTCTAAAAAGGTTCGAAAAGAATTATTTTTTATAGTGAATAATAAATCTTTTAGTTCTTTTGATGCTCGGTTGAATGCGGTTTTGTCTGCGGGGTGTCTGCTATTTTGCCATACACGCCGTAATCTTCTTTTTTCTCTTACTTTTTCCAAAATTTCACGTGGGTAATTCATATTATCGTATTCTGTGACTGTATCTTCCAGTGTACTACTCCAAGCTGCTTTTTGAATGATGTTTGTGAAGTGTTGAACTGCTTCATCTATGTCGTCCGATACTTATAAAGGTATGTTGAGGTTAATGTTGTCATGAATAAAAGCTGAGAAGGAAGTCCAATTTGTGTATTTGTTATATAAAGTGGGAGGTTTTTGTCGTAGAATAATATGTGTACTGATTGTAATTATGATTGGAGAATGGTCCGATGTACTGTCTAGGCTGCTTTCCACATCTGTATAAAACCTACTGATACCTTTTGTGATACCAAAGTTCAATAAATCAGGGATTTTATTTCGGTCTGTTGGCCAGTATGTAGGTTGTCCGGTAGACAAGATATTATAATTATTTCCCAAATCTATGGCCACTTTCAGTTCCCGACCACGAGGTGTAATGAGGCGAGATCCCCAATACGTATGTTTAGCATTCCAATCGCCCGCTGAGATAAATCGATTTCCAAGGAGATGGAAATAATTCTGGAACACATTTCTCGTTATCCGATGCCTCGGCGGACAGTAAACAGATGAAATTACTAGAGGACCAAACCAATCGTGTAATTGTATCGATGTCGCTTGAAGATGATCTGATGTGCATGCTGGTAACTCGTGATGTTTTATTGAATTTTTAACAAGAATAGCACTGCCTCCATGAGCGTTACCATCCGGATGATTGGCGTTGTAGAGTGTATATCCATATAGTCTAAAAAAATCAGGGTTTGTAAGGTAAGATTCAGATATGAGAAGAATATCTATTTTGTTAACCTTCAGAAAAACTTCTACTTCCTGTCGCCTCTGAATAAGACCGTTGACATTCCACTCCGCAATTCGTAGGAATTTCATTTAAACAGTTTATTGACAACGGTTGTCAATAATCCCATCAGATTACTCATTTGACTAACCAATAATTCAATCTGTTCAGATACTTTACTGAGTTTTGTTACTATGTCAGAATCTTCCCTTTTGTTCTGCAGTACATCTGCGTATGACACAGATGGTGTAGTTTGACTGTTATCAATAATAACATTTTGTCTGGTTTGTTTTAATTTAGGAAAGTGTTCATTATGTGCATTGAATGATCTGATATTCTTAGGTTGTGAATCAGTCGTAGGGATATTCCTGTTTCCACGTTTCCTGTTCAGTATTTCCTGGTAAATGCGGCAACCTTTATAATTCGCAGGATGATTATCTAAACACAATGCACATGTTGCTGGTGTGTTTCGATCTGTCTTTAGGCAGTCAGTTGTATTATGGCTCTGCGCACACTTTACTCAACGATAGGGACGCATGCAATTGTTTTTGGTGTGGCCGTATTGTTGGCAACGTTTACATTGAACTATGTGGTTACTTTTTCTAGGTGGTTCGATATTAACGCAACAATTCGAAATATACCTGATATTAAAAATGTCTTTGTTGTTTTCTTGCGGTTCAAGATTAACAAAAAATATAGGAATTGGTTCTTTAGTTACGCGGTGGCGAGCATTAACAATTTCACCTCTGACTTTGTGCCCATGTTTTTCAATTTCTTCTTTAATAATAGAAGTTGGAATAGAGTAATGTAAATTTTTTATTACTATTCGGTAAGCGCGTTCTTCTTTCCTACTAAATGTATGACCGATTAAATTCACTTCACGAATAACCGCTATTAATTTTTTGTAAACATCAACATTAGTTGATATAACTTTTAATTGTTTATTACTAAATGATTTAATTAAATAGTCTGATTTAGAAACCGATTTATCAAATAACTCTATCAATTTGTTAATATCTGTTATGCCACATAGGATTATAGGTGGAGTTTTAATCTTTTTTTGTTGAGAAACGTTATTTTCTTCAACAGGCAAACAGCTGAATCTATTTTTTAATGAAATATTATTAACATTTGAATCTACTAATTTATCCGCTGATTTGCTTTTTAAAATTGGTACAGTTTGCCAATCAGGTGTATTCTGGAAATAATCTGCTTCTACGTACATGGAATCAATGCCTTCTTGATTAATCATCGTAGATTGGCGAGCTAGCTTACTCTGCTCATTGGAGGAAGATGATGAAGAAGAAGAAAGGCGTTTCAGCCCATTGTACATGTTGTTTATAGTTAAATTTTTAGATTCAACCTAACCTCTAGCTTATAACAAAATATTCAAAAACAATTATTATTATTAGTATCTAAAAAAAAAAACGAAATACTTATCTAAAAAAACTCTTGTAGACAGTTGCCCAATATAACAGGTATATTTTTACCATTAACTGACAGTTTATAAAGAAATTTTCTTCAAATAGAGTAGCACTATAAAAAAACACAACTATACCGTAAACATGTATACAGCTGACTCCATATAAAAAATGAGCAATAATCTTGTCGATAAAACCACTTGAAATCAAAAGGTATAAGTGTCGGTTGCTGTCACCAAGGATGGTGTTTTATCGTATGCCATATCCCACCAGACAATGACTGGAGACAGATACGCATCAATTTTAAGTAATCACATTGTTCCTCATCTTGCTCAGGCGGAGATGCAGGACGTTTCTTCCAGCATGATGGAGCTCCTTCACATTTTGCTAATATGGCCAAAGCGGTTTTAAACCAAAATATTCCTAACCGTAGGATAGGTCGTGGCAGTGGCCTCATGGACTGGCCTCCAAGATCACCAGACTTGTCTGTTAGCGATTTTTTCCTATAGGGCTTTTTGAAGGAAAACCGTTGCAACAGACGATGAATTAATGAGGCTGATTGAAGAGGAACTGCTGTTGATACCTCGGCAATTTTTAAAAAATGCTTAGCTATGACTCATTTTTGTTTCGTTGCTATCAGTGCATAGCTATTGATTTTTTTTTTTGGTTTAATGTCTGTCTGTTCTGCAATTACTGCTCATGCAGACGGTGAAGGATGAAATGATTTTTGTAACGTATGAAAATATGCCGTACCTGAATGAGATTCGAACCTAAGACCGCATGATGAGAGGCGAGCACGCTACCAACCACGCCAATGCGGCCGGCATATAGCTATTTATGGACATCAGTTCGAATAAAGGTTAATGAAACAAATTTTGAACGCTAAACTTGTAGTTAAACTTACCAGTCTTTATCTTGAAATATCCTAAACATTTGTCTTTTTGGTGTCTCGTGAATGTAGTTATAAAAAGAAAAAATTGTCGAACATTAGCCTATATTTTACCAGATCAGTAACGAATAATTTACCAGTTTTTATATAGGTGCAAATAACACACGGAAAACAAAAATATGTTTTACGTTAAAAAATATATTTGTGAGGTAGGCTATAGTAGACAAAATTTATTTTAGGAAATTTATAGTAAGTTATTTGTAAAGTAACAAGATCTAGTTGGCCTAGAGGTAATAATTTCTCATCAACAGTATCTATTAGGCAGTGATGTTCCTGTAAGCCTAAATCAGCCAATTATTCCTGGGTTACGGTGTTGAATGACAATAAATGTGATAAACAAGTCTGATAAATGTTACCCGTATTTTCTACACCGTATTATTACATGGTAGTAAATAATATCTACTTATATATCACATACATCATGTATTACAGTAAAGAAAATAATAAGAATAAAACATTGTGTCAACTCGAGTTCTATTTCTTAAATTTGACACAAAATTACATCGATAAATACTCGCTTTACTACGCGTTAAAAATACAATTAAGATTATTTATTAAAGTGCTTTTGTTTTCCATGTTTTCCACGACAGTTTTTATTGTTCTATGATTGGTTAAAATGAATTTATCTCTCTCTAGGAAGGATAATTTATCTCAATTTATTTAACTGCTTTGCTAGACTTTCTCAAAATAAGGGTATTAAGCCTAGAATACAGTAAAAATATTATTGGTGGCAATTTTTAAAATTGTCATCTATCATTTTCTTATGTCCATTCGTCCGTCCATCACAAATGTCAGATGTCAGAAACTACAACTGATAGCAACAAACGGTTTTCGGATTCGTAATCTACACAAAAATTAGTGAGCCTGGATTGAATTTCCTATTTGAAGTTCCTATTGAAGTTCCTATTTAAACCGGAAATGGCCCAAAACCAGAAGTCAAGAAATCAAAGTCAGAAACTCAAGAGATAGCAACAAACGGTTTTTGGATTCGTAATCTACACAAAAATTAGTGGGCCTGGATTGATTTTGAAATCCTGTTTCGAATTAGTTTCCTGTTAAAACCAAAAGTCAAGAAATCAAAATCTGAATTTGAAAATAAAAATAGCGTCTAGAAATTGTAAATATTTTTACGTCAGTCTCGTTAGAATGAGAGACGATGAACTTAAGAGATGAAAATGAGAGATGAGACGATGAACATCTATGTCTTACACATTTTCTTACATCAGCATCTTTTTCGAACCCCTCAATGATTTGGGTATAGACATGTTATATAGACCCCCCCTTTTCGGATGTTATGAAAATAAAAATCCAATTCATAAAATTTTTATCTAAAGAATCGGCTCCCAACAGATTTTTGTTTAATTTTGAATCACCTGTATAATATGGTTGTATTTTAAATTGTATACATACAATTTTCATTTGTCGATGCAGTTCTGAGACACCCAGTCTCATAAAGTGTTAAAGCTTTTTGTAACTGGAGTAGTTATTTTCCTACTATGAGTCTATTTGTGCTTATTCATCGGACTGCAAGAGGAACAATTAGTAGTGTTTATAGAGTTGGCTTCATTCATCTCCGGGGAAGCTATTTAAAACGGGGGAATCCCCATAGTGCAACTACAAATTACACAATTACAACGGTCAACATTTTCTTTTTATTTAATGTTCTTGTTTTATCTCATTCAGGGTTATGTCTTTCTTTCTTTTAACTGAACCCTTAACAAATTAACTAGGTCTATAACAACGATTATGTTACGCACGCAATTACTAGATAATTTGCCACTTTACTTGAGTGAATACTGCGAATTGTAAATGTCAGTTACTTTTCCGTTTTTTTTAGAAAAATGAAGCTACAGAAATTTTCCATTACTTCAATTGATA